>JAQFYM010003483.1:0-18534 GCA_034694785.1 Agrenia bidenticulata | reverse complement strand
TTTGCGAACAATAATATGATAAAAACATCTTGGTAACGATATTTCAAATGATTAAAACATTGTAATTAGGGTTTTTTATTTTTCAGATCTAGAGAGTCATAGTCAACATATAGAAAAAAAAATTGGCGGATATGATCTCGAGAATCTCGAGATATGGAGATTCCTAAAATCGTAGAAATTTGCAGAAAACCGGACGGTAAAAACACACAAAATATCACAAAGGGCCGTAAATTGGATTTTTTAATTGGTTCGTGTGTTTAATTTTTATAACTGGCATTTAAGTTGACACAAAAACATATATTAGTGAGTAAAACCATCAAAACACACCCTTATACAGATATAGACTACGATCAAACACGAAAAAAAACTGTATACGATTTTGAAGGCAATTATGGTCAAGGCCCAGTTTTTAGACATTACAACGTGTTAATGTAAATTTTATATATTCTATATAATAGTATTAAACGTATAAATTTTCTTATTAATATTTGCATGATAGATTTTTAAATGTATAATCTTTTCACAATAAGAATTCAACCTTTAAATTTTATTTGATTGGCATAAACCTACGTTTGGGCATTTATGTGTTAAGTTTATGACTTAGGATTTTTATTTATGGTTTAAGTGTTCTGTTTTACAACAAAAGCCACACAGTATTTTTTCTCTAAGTAAGCGGTAATTTCGTCTGTAAATACATTGCAAATTACACATTAAAAGACTTCGGAATATAAAAAATAGTCATCATACACTTAAAAGCATACGACTATTATTTTCTAAAAGTATTAATATATTTTTCTTATACTGCTACCGACATAAAAAAATTACCTTCGTATGAAGGTATTTGTAGATAGTTTATATACACGAGACTCTCGAGATATCCTAAGAATCTCGACTTACTTTTTTGATAAAATTACTTTTGAGTCTGAGATTCATAATCTTGTGACTGAAAACCCCGATTAAATTCTTATTCAATCATGGGGGTACGTTTTGAAGACTTTAAATCCTGTAAATATAATAAAATCAAAATTAATAAGTATTTTATTTGTCAAATTTGTCAAAATTATTTTGGCAAAAAACAAAACTTTTACAGTAAAATTTTCGTTCGCTGTAAAATTTTCGGATTTAAAAACTGACGGAAATAAATATAAGAAAACTTCTATAAATGAACAAATTCAATACTATGCTTTTATGGGGTTTTCTGTAGTTTCAGGTGCATTATTTGGAAACAAAATATTCTTTTTTGATTTTTTTTTCTAAAAAAATTGTGATAATTACACATAGTCTTGGTCGGTGTATTTTTATAAAAATTTTCTTTTTGTCATCTTTGGCATTTTTTTAAGGTATCTTTTAGTTTTAATGGTTATTCGTTTCATTTTTGTGTTGGTAAAAATAAAAAATTGTTATTAAATATTTATTGCTTTCATTACTTACGTACCTCTATAAATTTGCATTATGTTGACAATTAATTTCATTGACTTTTCGACAATTTTACAGTAAACGAAAATTTTACAAATACAAAAATTTTACATGACACCGGGACAAAGAATTATATAAGAAGCATAATTTGCTTTAGTATCTTAAGGTAAAAACGAAAAAAATAAATTTATAATAAATTTAAGCTTATTCTTATAATAATATATATAAATGCTATATATGCTTTTTTACCATTATAAATGCTTTAAAACAAATGTTTTAACTACTTTTTTGTCTGGCTTAGTAATGACTAAATTGTTTATTACACATATATGTGTAGTGATAAAAATTAAAACTAAGCAGTGTCATTTAGAACAATCATTACGGAAAATATGCAAAAACAATTTTTTTAAAAACTTTGAATTTTTTAACTCTAATTATTTAGTAATTTACAACCAACCCTTTTATGGGTAAAAAAAATAAATATAAAAAATCTGAGAAGTGATCAAAAGTGGGCTGTAAAAGGTACGATATTACTTCCATGGTATGACCATAACGGATGCTGTATTATGCTTTAAAAATTTTTATTGTCGAATTTTGAACGTATGAGGTTATTGTGTACAAAAATCTTGTAATTTTTAGAAAGTACAGTAAAACCTCTATATTGGCAACTAATAAATCCAAAATAGATTTTAAATAAATGATTTTATATTAGCAAATTGCCAATATAGATATAACTATTATAATTATTTTAAAAATAAGTAACAAGTTTAGAATCAGATTCTTTATTCTTTATTGATTTATTTTTTCTTTCATTTTCGTCTCATAATCAATAAAAATTGGTGCAAGTTCTGGATAAAGCTCATAATTAAGTGCTTTAAGTTCTACAAGCTTTTGTTAAAGTTGCAGCGATCTTGAATTTGTTGTATCTGGCTTTTTCTTTTTTTCCATTTCACTTTTAATACACAAATCATTATAGAAATCAACAGTCACAACAAATGGATCTTCCTCAAGCAACACATATTCATCCTTGGATATTAAATCAGACCTATCATTTTGTTGTGCAAATTTTGTGATTGCATTATGCAGCTCCTCGCCTAGCTCTCTGTCGTGTGGATTACTTAAAGTACAATCCGGGATATTCTCTACTTTTTTTAAACCACTTAATAATTTACGCCAGCAATTCAGTATAGTTTGAGGGGTTATCAATGACCAAGCTTGTATTATAAGTTCTACTGCTTCGAATAAGGTAATTTTTCTAAAAACTGGCCCCTGTATTTTATCATTATAAATGCATAAATGATTAAGAAGACTAGCCTTATATCTCATTTTAAACGCACTAATGATTCCCTGATCTAAAGGCTGCAGGACACTCGTAGTATTAGGCGAAAGGAACATAAAGGAAACATTAGAAAATTTATAAATTGCATGCCCGGAGAAATTGTCACACAATATTAAGATTTTTCGGTTATCTTGTTTTATCATCATGTCACTTATTTCAATAAAAAAATTCCTTAATATTTCTCTTGTCATCCATGCTGAAGAATTAGACATATATCTTAGATTAAGCGAATTTACATTTTTACCCACAAAACATCTTGGATTTTTTGATTTGCCTATTATTAATGTAGGCAATTTTTCCCCTGTCGCAGAAACTGTAAATAATAAAGAAAGCCTTTCTTTATTTGTTTTTTTGCCTTTTGCCTTAATCTTCTTTTTTATAAATGTTGAATCGGGTAAAGCTCTATAGAATAAAGAGGTCTCATCTGTATTAAATATATCATCTAAAGCATAATTTCCTTTTATATTTTACAAATTTTTTTATTTAAAGGTTTGCATCTTGTTTATTCGCATCTCCTTTTTCCCCACAAATTTTTTTATTGGCAAAATCGTATTTCTTTAACAAAGCTGAAAACCATCCATTGCTTGTTCTAAAATTCCCAAGTGCAATTTCTTTTGCTTTTTGACGTGCAATATGTTTAATAGCTGGTCCATTTATTGGTACGAACTCATCATTACATTTTACTATGAAACCAATTATATACTTGTTAAGTTCATTATAAATCTTACCGCCACATACTCTTTTCACATTTTTGTTATACAGGGAGAAATCTTCTATAATTTTTGCGCTGTTTTTCTTGATCTTGCTTCTATTATAAGTCTTAATATCATATTGCTTACATATGTTTGCATATGGGGTCTTTTTATCAATGTGTTGTATAATTTCGGCATTTATTTCCCGAGTAAAACTTTTTCTTTTCGTTTTTAAAGTTGCCATTATAGATTATTAAGGGTAGAAATATATACCCTTAAATATGAAATTTTTTGAGTATTGCCAATTAATATATTTTAATTTTGGAATAATCAGTTTATTAAAAAGTAATATACTAAGTGATTTACAGTTTATTATAATAAAAAATAAATAAAAGATATTTTCTTACGATAAATATTTTTTAAAATCAGCCGGGTGCAAAAATATACATTTATGATTTATTTTTTGTATTGTATTACCAATTTACAGTATTGCCAATATAAGTGTTGCCAATAAAGAGGTTCCACTGTAATATAACTCTTGACATTATTCTATATTTTTAGTTGATATTAGATGGTGCTAATAATATTTTCCACGATCTAAAAATCAAAAAAGAAATGTTTATATAGTTTCATATGTATAAAAACTACATAACAAAGTAATTTTAAATTCTTTATAAAGAATATTTTTTTTGTGTTCTTTCTCCTCAATAAACGTCAATAAACAATCCGGAAAAAAAAATTTAGGCATATAAAATGTATTTATGTTAGTCTTTACATACGAAATGGGAAAATAGCTATCCGGATCGAAAAAGGTACAGAATCCGAAAAAGGTATGAAAAAAAATTTGAAAAATTTGCAAGAAAGATTACCATATCTCTTTAAAATTTTTAGCAATTTATAAATTTCGTGCTAAGAAGGTAAAAATAACTTTAAAAACATTTTTATTGCGTTTAAATACATACAATAGTCCTTAGCAGCTATACATAAGCACCAAGGGCAAACAAATAAAAGATAAATACTCAATATTAAATAATTCATGTTTGAATTTATACACTATATTGAAAATGAGAACTATATAGTATGCTAATATTTTCATTTTTGTTAAAATTCTTTTAAAATCCTAGTAAAAATACGTTGACAATAATATCAGACAATTGATAGAAAAGAAAGGGTGTGTATCGAGCATTAGAGTAAATCTAGGGAAGACATAGATGTCCTATGGAGATGAATTTGTATATTTTATATATAAAATAAAATACAGTGGATTGGAAATGAGTTCATTTATTCTTTGATTTTATCTATTTGATATGTGAATGATTGTATTAAATATCAAGCTTGAAGATCCAATAATTTAGACATCAGATATAATAACATTTAAGATCTGACGAAAGGCTCACCAAAAATTATAAAATCCGATTAAGCGAAATCTTTTGAGTTGTAAACGTGTTTTCGTTTAAAAAACGCACAAGCCACAGGATAAACATAAAATAAAAAAATTTGGTAAAAGTCTAGTTATCCCCCCCCCCTTAAATTGGGGCAGAAAATAAAGGAAAAAATGCTGGAAGGTTACATAACTTTGTAAAAAGTACGAAAAAGGATATATAATTAAGCAAAAATAGATTAAAAACTCCTATCCCTAATCTTAACCCTACCCCCTAACCCATACCTTCCGTCTTAAAGACACGCCTAAGAAACATCTTGAGTAAAGAAGACTTCGAAGGAGGTAGATGGTTAGGGTATAGGGTTAAGGCTAGGGATAGGGACATTATTTTTTTATTAAAAAATGTCTTTTTTATTAACCTTTACTTACTTTAACCACATTTTTCTGACTTTTGGGGTCCTTTTTAGGGCTAGTTTTTTTCTTGCCCCAATTTAATGGAGCAAATAACTGGACTTTTACCAAAAATTTTATTTTATTTGCAAATATCACGTATTTATAAAAAAATAACAATTTTTTTAAGAAAAAAATCCACGAAAATTTTTCGTACCTTTTTCGGATTTCATACCTTTTTCGGGCCGGATAATTGTTCGCCACAAAATGAAATATTGGGAATAGTTTATTACGATAGTTTTGGTATGTCAGATTATTTGGGGACTATCCTTCTGTTGCACAAGCAAGCATCGAAAGATCCCTTTAGGGGTGTCAATAGTTAATTGCTTATTTTTAGTAATTTAATGCTTGAAACAAATAAAAACACATTTATATATTTATAAAATATTTTAACTTTTTTTATATTGATCTCAAATTCTGTGATATGAAATTGAATTTTAAATTTTTAGAGGTCATAAAATGCTCGGAGATAAAAGAGTCACATGTATTTTAAAATCATTTTTAGGGTAAAATATATACTGAAAAATATGTAACCCCTGGTTTATACCCGGGGATGTAAAATTGTCTGTTTTTTGACCCCGGGGCCTTATCCCCGTGCAATTGGAGGCCCTAATATAGAGCATGAAATGACAAAGGCTTTATAAATATTGCAAAAAACAATTTATAAAATCACATGATTACTAACATTGTGAATTTTTCACTCATTAATGAAATTGGCAATTTTTTTTATAGTATTTAAAAAGTAATTTCGTGTAAATATTGCATGCGACTAATATATACTACGCATATATTCCAGACATGCTTAAATGGAGGAACTGATATAACCGCATTCCCAATTATGGCATAATCATGTGTGTGCTTATGGGCAGTCCGACAATTCTTGATAATGTATAATTCGGACAGTTTGTAATCTAAAGGTAAATATAATTAGATTTAGAGCCGAAAAGATGAAAGCCTTAATTTTATTTATTAAAATAGAAATATTATTTTACTTTGTATTTGTTTCTAATTAAAGAAGCATCTAGTCCAAGCACTCGGGGTATGCTGCAATTAACATCCTTATAAGCTTATAAAGTACAAAGTAATCGCCAGCTCGCTTAAAAGCAAATGCAAATCTAGCTCAACAACCGATTCTAAATTCAACGCGATTTGCCGAGCAAAATGTTTTATAAAATATCCAAAAGAGTATTCCAATGTCTATAAATAGTGTCAATATGGAATAGGGATTGCAATATAGCCCTAATGCCAATTTATCTTGCCAACAGATTACACTATCTATATTATCATCAATCCAAAAGATCAGGCCAAACAACACAATGGATGTTACTACAGTGTAAAAACACAGCCAACTGAAATAAAAGCACGGAGTATAACTTCGCAATATAGAAACACATGAAAAATTTCGTGTCGCCTCCCCTGTATTGCGATCCCCTTTACTATCAACCTCAAATGATAGGTTTTTCGCAGAAATGTTTATTTTCACATCCGAAGGTATAGAATTTCCTTTACATACCAGTGGTTGATTCCCACTTGATGTTCCAGTCATTGTCGGCTTTTGATAGTATGTTTTCTCGATTTTAATCTCTGACATATAAATATTTGGGACATTTGGAAATATAATTAATTGTATTTTGATAATGATTTTTAGATAGTGATCTTGAAAATTTAATTTTTTAATAGAGTAATAAATACATTTAATTTTTATTTTATACATAGAAGAGTTATAATCATATGCATATAAATCTCTTACGACAAATTTGCAGCGACAATAAACCAAAATTGAATGTCCACAGCCATACTTTGAGGGTAGATGAAAATACAAAATTATATAATTCAATGTTGAATTTTGGAATCTTATGCACTTAACTGGGCTGCAAGCGGAGGTGTATGTAAACAATACTATAAAAAGAGAGTGCATATTTTTTGAAAACTAATAAAAAGTAAAGTACATGGTTACAGTTAAACAAATAAAGATTTATAAAAGCTAAATAAAAAATACAATTTATATGCATAAAAGATAAAAATTAGCTAAATAAGAAAATAAGAAATATTTTTTACCATTTTTTAAGTGAAATTGCTATAGAAAACCCAGAATAAAACATAAAAAATATAAATTTGTTATTCAGTATTGCTCTATGGATATATTCTATACTATGTTAGTTCAAATAAATAAATTAATTATTGTTATCTATATTTCTTAAATAGTATACAAAATACTTATTATTTTCCTAATATTATGTAATTTAAAAAGGAAACCGA
This sequence comes from Agrenia bidenticulata, assembly GCA_034694785.1. Classification (NCBI taxonomy): domain Eukaryota; kingdom Metazoa; phylum Arthropoda; class Collembola; order Entomobryomorpha; family Isotomidae; genus Agrenia; species Agrenia bidenticulata. The sequence continues at coordinate 10,997 of JAQFYM010003483.1, read as the reverse complement.
TTGCAATTTTTTACTTTGAATTTTTACAATAAATTTAAAATTATATTTATTATACGCGATTTTGTTTTATTTTATTTATGAACTATTGTTTTTTATAATTTGTGTTTTTATAAACGTATTTGTTTTATTTTTCCTTTTGTTGTCCATATTTATTATAGTATTAGATGTTTTTTTTGTAGTATATTGCCCCTATTTTACATTACCTATATACTTTCCCTCTCGCTGTCTATAAAGTGCAAAAGCACCCAAATGACTCTCTGCTTTCCATTAAAACTAAACAAAAATATAAAAATGGTCTTTTGTTGTTTTTTAAAATCATAAATAGTTTACTATGTTTTTTAGCATATACAATTATTAAGCATTTTAAAATGCAATAAATGCGTTTAATAATTTACAGTACATTTAAAATCTATTTTTACTTGGTTTTACATATAAGAACAAAAATGAAATACCAATATAAATTTTAAAAGCTATTATTTTATTGCATTGCCTGGCGCTCGGATGCTCTGCTTTTATCGAGCATGTAGTTTCCTTTTAAATGATAGTCTTTTATCATCCTCATTGTCACATCATCCACAGTGATTGACTCGTCATCCAGGGTGCTCTTCTTTGGTATAAAGTTCTCTTTTCTTTCTCTCTCCTCCTCGTGCTTCTTGATGTTAATTCCCTTTACTTGTCCCTTTTGAATTCTCTTCATGAGCACACTTACATATCCTGCAACTTTATTTTTCAGTCTCTTTGATTGGATGATTGCTACATCTTCAGTTACTCTCTTGTTGTGGTGGAAATCTGTCTCTAGTCTCATGTAGTACTTTTCAACGATTTGCTTAGCTGCTCTCTTGATGATTTTATTTCTTACTCTGCCCATTGAGGGGTAAAGAAAAGGAAAAATAAAAAAAGAATGGGTATACCGTAGAGTCTCGATAGTAAGAAAATTTTAAAGAGAAAAATAAAAAAAAAAGTTGGAAATTTCGAGTCAACGACCAAATATTTCTAGTTTGATGCAAAAATTTTTTGCCTTATTTTACAGGATTTTTGATTTACTATCAAGACTCTACGGTATTAGGGATTCGTGGTAGGTAAAACGAATAAGATATTTGAAACATATGGAATTAAAGTCCAATTGATTTGTATGATTTACACGTAATAAATTAAATCAGCTTGATATTTATTTTATAAATTACATTAACAATACTGTGCAAAAAGGGTACATTATTTAAACATAACCAACATCTTGGCCATCAACATGGATTTATTGGAATTTTCACTTGTATTTGGTTCATATAACGGCAAACTGAATATTTCGCATCTATCGTTTAGTATCATATCATAATAATTCTAATAATAAATTAAGCATTATTTATACAAATCCCAGTAATTTTTGTAATTAAACAAGTTTTATTTTCCAACGAAATCTACCCCCATGCTCTACGGCGAAATTGTAATTGGACCACCAGGAAGCGGCAAGTCAACATATGTAACATACAAGAAGGATATTTTAAAAGACAGAAAAGTTATTACGGTAAATCTAGACCCAGGAAATTTATCTACAGATTTCGACTACGACATTAAATCTCTGTCATCTACTAGAAAATATATGAAGGATAATGATTTAGGACCAAATTACTCTGTAAAGTGCATTTTAAAAGAATTTTACGATAAATATGATGAATTCAGTGATCTCATAAGAAAAAATGAAGAGGCATATTTTATATTTGATTTCCCTGGACAAGTCGAGTTCTTCATGTGCGATGGTACATTAAGAAAATTCACACAGAAACTGGTTAAGGAGGGAATGTATTTGGTGTGTGTTAATTTAGTGGATATTTCATTCTTTATTGAGATGAATCAAAGATTATCTAGTTATTTGATGTGTACAGTGGCGATGATCCAGTTGGAGCTGCCACATGTTGTTGTTTTGAGTAAATGTGACCTATTTCATGAATTTGATATTAAAAACTTAGAGGATATTTTATTATGTAATAATGTAGAAGTGAATGAAAAAGATTTATTTTATCAAAATATGCTAGAAGTTGTTAATAATGAGGGATTACTGTTATATGAAATATTGGATTATGATAATTTAGATGCGATGATGTACCTACAGATGATTATTGACAAGGCGAGCGGGTATTTCTTTAATGAGGAGCCATATTATGAAGGTGTGAGTAAGGAGCAGGTGTTGGCGAAGTATTATAAGAAATTAGAATAAAAAAGAGTTTTAATATTATTAAGCTTATTATTATTGTATTTTTCTAGCAAAATTTATGTGGGTATATCAATAGTAAATAATAGGAGAAATCTTATTGTATTAAAATTTAATTGTTAAATTTTTTATCAAAGTGCGAACATATATATTATAACATTACATATAATAAATCGATTATTTTTTTTTTGTTAAGAAAATAACAAGAGTGTACTCGGATGTACAAAGACATAAAATTTAATACAGCTAGATACGAGTTAGTAAAAAAAATACATCATAATGCAAATTGCGTGTATAGCATAAACCTTATAATGTTTTATATAGAGAAAAATTGATTCTTCAATATATTAAAATCTGCTGCCTAGAATTAATATTGGTATAATACCTACCTGTTTATAATATCTATATAAAGTGAAATGATGATATTGAAAAATAAAAATCCTGAAAGCCTTTAAAGTAAAAAACGTTTTAGATAACAAAATGATTTATTATTATGGTTTTAGAAACATACTTTGTGATGGTATTTAAAGCAAATATAATTTAACAATAGACCAGGTATCTTTAATATCGGATTTAAAGATATCATTATGGATACTTTAGGTTCGGAATGTAATCAATATATTTACTAATACATTAATATTTCTTAATGGCATGTAGGGTTCTCCAAAACTAAAATTATACATTTCCCGAACCCCCGGGAAAAAAATATTTGATTTCCCGGGAAATCCCGGGACCCCGGGTATTTTCTAATATATATAAATATTGCCAAAAAAAGACCAAAAAATACAAGAAAATCATATTAATTCCTATTTAATTACATATTTATAGCAATTAATACGTTTAGGCAATAATTTTTTGTTCGTGTGTTTAGATTTGTGTACGGATTTTTGTTATACACTAATATTGCTGCTTTTAAGGTTTGGCCGAAACTATTAAAAGTAAATTTTTCTCTAGTTTACTTTTTTTTATTTATGATACATGCTATTTTGTATGTTAAATTGCACAAAACACTTTTTGGCGCGCTTTTTTACGTGTATTTGCGAAAAAAAAAATAAATTGTCGTAAACCGGTTTTTCATTTCATTTTTTTACTTTTATAGACTACAAATTACAATATTTTTTGGCAAATTCGCAAATTATTTTATATTTTTTAATTATTAAAAATACCAAAAAACCACATCGCTGCTCTTTTTAACCTCTACAAGAAAATATTTAATTCCCGGGATTTACATTGAAATTCCCGCGATCCCGATATATGCAAAAATCGTCAATTTCCCGGGAAGTCCCGGGGAGAATCCCTAATGGCATGTGAGCATTTTTAAATGCAGGTTTAGATACTTGATATAAATGTATATTATTATATTAAAAACTTAGATACAATATCTTATTTTAATTATAGTTTATGTGGTATATTCGAATGTAACACTCATTTCCACTTTATACACATTTCTTAATATTTCCCTGCGTTTCTTTTTGATTTTCTTTTTCTTTTCACCCCCAATGGAACGCAACTTTCAAAATGGAAAAATTGTCGAGATGACCGTGAATCTCAAAAGACTAACAGCAAAGGCATCATGGAAATACAAGGCACCACACGCAGTTAGAAATCTCAAGAGACTCGTTCAGAAGACATTTAACAGCACTGATGATGTTCTCATTGCGTCAGATTTAAATAATGCGATCTGGGTGAGAGGAAAATTCCACGTCCCAAGCAAAGTAAGAGTACGAGTGGAAAAAGAACAAAGTGCTAAGAATCCAGAAAAGGGCATATTCAAGGTAAGTTATGTTATTGTTGGTGGGTTTAAGAGATTACAGACCCAGTCATTGAGCGAATAAATATTTACTTATTAATAATGGTATATTATCGTACTTTTTTTAATATAACAATTGTTATTTTATCCATCTTATAAAATTGTTTTTTCTTATACCTTAAAATGTGGAGGAGAGTAAAATCAAAATCACGCGACAGGTATTATTTTTACAACGAAGAAACAAAGGAAACTACTTGGTTTAGGCCGAATACCGAATATCATATTTATCATATTCTAGTCAAACACAAAGATGTGAGGAATCCAATTAACAGTTTGACAAAAGAGGAAGCAATGGATAAAATACAATTGTTGTTGAGTGAACTCGAGAAAGTTAAAAATCAGGACAATTTTCTTGAAACTTTTACAAAAATGGCGAAAGAGAATAGTGATTGTAGAACAGCTGCCCGATATGGGGATTTGGGATGCCTTGTTAAAAACGAGATGTATGAAGAATTTGAAAAGACTGCATTTGGATTGGAAAGAAATGGATTAAGTAATATTGTAGAAACAGCATCGGGTTTACATATAATTTATAGAAGTGAAGATTAATTTTGTTCGATAATAAATAAAATTTGTTTATGCATTGTTCAGCTATTTTAGTTCGTGAAACCCTTTTAAGATTAACGGATTTAAATATAGATTCAGCTTATAAAGACCAAAATACACATTGTACCGTAAAAATTGAGCATACCATCGATAAGTTGGTTAAATATCTGCAAGGGAAAAGTCTTCTTGTACATATGTCTTCATTTTTTTAAATATTAATATTTTTGTGAGCTTAGATAAATGTTTTATTTATCGAATATAAGTGATAATTAGGGCAAACCATAAATGCAGAAAATTTCAGCAAATTTCTAGGCGTTACTGAACTTTAGTACTCACTTTATAAGGGGAAATATTAAAAATAAAATACGGTGAATACCAGAGCCCTGCACGATCCGGTCTTTGGGACCGTTCCGCCGGACCGCAATATTTTTTTAGATTTTTTAACCGGACCGAACCGAACCGCGATTTTTTTTTACAGTCCGATCTGGCGGTGGTCCTAGGACCGGGACAGAACCGAAAAATGCTTTTTAAGTAGCTGCAAAAATTACGCTAAATTTTTTCTTAGCGTTCGTATAGGCAAATTTTTCACAAAATAGTATGTCTAGCCATAAGTCCCCTTGTAGAAATAATTGAAAGTTTCGCTAATTTTTGATGATTTTTTATATATAATAAACAATTTTTTTTTGCGTTTATAAAGCAAGGATTGTGCAATAATATGTCTTGCAATTTGCAAAGTACTTTTATATATATTATTTGCTTACTTTTGCATAATTTTGTGTTTTTTTTTACTTTAGTAAAATTAATTTCTATTGCTAAAAATAGAAAAAATACAAGGCTTACCTAGAGTCTGTAAAATGATATTATCTGTAGAATACGTAGCGCTTTACTATATATACGCATATTTATCTCCCATATAGAACAGAAAAAATGTTTTGTGAAATTATAGTTTTTCTTTAAGGAATTTATTTAGATTAAATTAAGTGAAGGCTTTTTTATACAAATTGCAAAAATTCCATCGTCCAAACTTTTTTTAAGAGTTTTTATAAATTTTTAGAAACAAATGCTTGTCATGCTTGATGTAGTATATGAGCCTAAAAAAAATGCGCAGCGAAAAAAATAAAAAACTATATAAAAAACATTTTTAAACATAGAAAAAATGCGTTACTTATGTCTCAGAATAATAAAATATAACTTTAGAAAAATGACAGCTAATACCAAATGTTCGAAAAAAAATATTTTTAATCCGATGTATGGCCATAAAATTATGACCATTATAGAGGAAGATTGATTCCATTTTTTTTTGTTTTTTTTCCTACCCCTAATGACCATTAAAAGTTCGGACAGAGTCAAGTTTTTTTTAAATTTCTTTAAACAAAAAAAATTTGATGTTTGTGTTGCAAAACAATCCGAAAACAAGTATAAGACAAAGATTCCACCAGTTTGATTTTTTTTATTCATTTTAGATCATCCCAACTGGTGACTCGCATGATTAATGCAAAAGATCTGGATCAATATCGCCTTTTTAACCGAAAGCTTTAGGACAAATAGCGCAATATATGTAAAAGTATTTATTTTATCACACTATATTAAACAGTAAAATCAAAATATGGAATCCCTTTCAAAATTTCGGTAAAATTTAGGGCAAAAAAAAAACCAAATATATGGGTTTCCATAATGGCCATTATAGGGGAAAATATTTTTCTGGCTTCCATATGCTGGCCAGACCATAACTGAACCCCGGGGTAAAACAAAAAATGCGAATGTTGTCGAATGTTTTGTTTCACTTAAATAAAATTCAAAACAAAGCAATGTCAGGTAACCACCTAGGCAATTAACCATATATCTTATAATCAGGGCATTTAGATATTGTATTGTAATTTATTTGTTGTTACTTTGTAAAAAAACAAAAAATTATTGTTCAATAACACAATTATTGTTTGGATTTTGTGTTTTATAAATTTTGTCTTTTAAAAAAATTTTCAGATAAAAAAACAAATTTGCGATGTATATAAAAAAATTAATTTTTTTATTTATAGTTGCATGGGTCGATATGCTTTCTGTAATTTATCTATAGTCTCTATACCTTATAATATTAGTGTTGTATTATTGTTCATATAAAAAATTTACAACTGTTTAAAATTTCGGTGCAAATAAATAACAGATATTATGCAATAACGACTTTTTCACCTAATAGTACGAACTTATAGGTTACTACATTGATTTAATACCGTAGTATATAAAAAAATGACTGAATTTAGATTGGGTTGAATACTTAACAGTTGATATTTAAGTTTTCATATGTAGAAAAAAAATTACCCCTAACAATATTTTTTATCTATATTTTCAAAAAGAAAACACTAACTTTTACATTTTATACGACCCAACTTATAGCTTAAAAAATATATTTTGTAATTATAGCTGTGATGACGTGGATGGCAATATATCATCACATATGTGAAATAATTTTTCAAGATTTTTCTATAAAAAATCTACTATAAATATTTCTGCCCTTAAGGGATTAGACAAGGAGAATATGAGAGAACCACCAAAGGACCAATATCAGGATAATAAAATTATAAGTAAACAAAACAGTAATATTATTAAAGGACCGAACTTTCCAACCAAAGGGTCCAAACCTGCTTCAAATATCAGAAATTCCCCTTTCTCACCAGCCACCTCACCCTCAGCAACGAAATCCTTATTCCACTGCTACCATTTATTTGGATTAGGTACCTGGGTACAGGACATATTGTTAACAATGGTAGCAGTGGAATAAGGATTTCGTTGCTGAGGGTGAGGTGGCTGGTGAGAGAGGGGAATATGAAATAAATATACTATCATTCTTTAATGAATTTGACCATATCTGTGACATAGCAAAATGGGAAGGCGACGTTCAATGCAATATATTATTATTATTATTAATTCCTGTTGATGCAAGTGTTGCTGCAAAGAAAAGTAAGGAAGGCGATTACGAGGACATGAAAAGGGCAATCACCAAACACTATCTCCCAAAAACCTCATACAATGTCCAACTATCAAGAGTACAAAAGATCTACCAAACTCGTTTTCCGTATATTAATGATTACTTAAAGGAGATTGAAGCCCAAGTCAGGATTCTGGGTGTAATGGGCGGTTTCAACCAAGCTGAAGTAAAGAGAAAAATTGAAGAGATCTTCACTTTTAATTTATCCATGAAGACAAAAGAAGTCCTCATGCAACATCAGCTAGTCCATATGCAAGAGATATGAATATATATTGAACAAACCGAAGCATTTATATTGGAGAATCATTCTATCAAGAATAAACATGAGTATTACGAAAAACAAAAATGTGAAATAAATGAAAATTCCTATAACACAGAGACGTTTTCGGATAAATTTTATAACCAAGTAATTATTGAAAATTCTAATATATCTCACCCTAAAATTACTATTACTATTAATGCAATTGAAATTACTATGCTTATTGATACCACCGCATCATACTGCTACTTACCAACTCATATCATGAATGCCATGGAACCTTCAAGAATTAAAAAAGCACCACGATATCATTTACTAGCCAATGGATCACAAATTAAGACTGAAACTGAAGTATTTACTAGTATAACCATCCAGGGTCATACTGTTAAAAACATAAGATTTTTAGAGTTGCAAGGTACATCAGATGAAGGAATTATAGGAGCAGAACTTTTAAACAAGATTGCAGGATATATTGATTTTAAATCTAAAACGTTGAGTTTTAACCACATTATCATTCCGTTTCTAAATTTGAACACCCCGGGAGATGAACTAGATATGGAACTACTTAATCAGACAAAGATTTGTAATATACAAGAGACTCAACTCAGACAGGAAATAGAGACACTGGTAACTGATCTAACTAAAAACATGCCAGAACTAGGATGCGTAAAAACCACACCCGTAAGAATTCCATTATCCAATGAAAGCCCCATATCAAACAAACCATACCCAATATCCCCAAAAATTAGTCATTTACTAAAAGAAGAATTATGCAATCTAGAAGCCCTCGGAGTCATTCAAAAAAGTAATAGTTACTTTGCAGCACTGGCCTACATAGGTCTTAAAAGTAGTGGAAAAATCAGACTTCTCACTGATTTTAGAAAGCTTAACAAAGTGGTGATTGATTTCCCTGGTCCTTTTCCGACCATTTATGATAACTTACACTTTCTTCGTGGATCCAAATTCTTTAGTAAGATAGATTTAAATAAAGGATACTACCAGATGAGGATTGACGAAAATGACACTCATAAACTTGGCTTCATCACTCCTCTAGGGCATTATGAATATTTACGAGTCCCATTCGGGCTGTCCATAGCCCCAAAAATATTTCACAATGCAGTTAGCCAGATACTAGATAATTTAGAATTTTGTAAAGTTTTTATTGACGATGTAATAATATTTTCAAAATCAGCCGAAGAACACAAGTCACACATTAGATTAACTATTTTAAAATTACTAGACTCAGGCTTTACAATTAATCTAGGAAAATGTGAATGGGGGAAGGCCGAAATAGACTATTTAGGAGTAATTTGTAACGAATTTGGTTACAAACCAGACATTTCAAGGGTAAAAATAGAAAATTTTAACTTTATACCTAAAACAAAACGACAAGTACAGAAACTTCTGGGATATATCAATTGGTTCAGACCGTTTGTTCCGAATCTTTCCCAAAAGATCATTAATATTAGCACTCTACTTGAGAAGGACGCAAAGATAATGTTTACACAAACCATGAAAGAAGAAGTTTTACAGATTTATAATGATATCATGAACGAAACTTTATTGTATTATCCAAACCCAATACAGGAATTTCAAATGTTTACAGATGCTTCAAAATTAGGTTACAGTGGGGTTCTTACACAAAATAATCAATTAGTAGCATTATGTAGCGGAAAAATGTCAACATACCAAAGCACTTACCCACCAATGGAAAGTGAACTATTCGCGATCATATAGTGTCTTCATAAATTTAGAAAAATATTTTATGGAAGTCCGATACGCGTGTTCACAGACAACAAAAATCTATTATTTGATAACCAAAACCTCCTCAATAAAGCACAAAGATGGAAAATCCTGATTGCTGAGTATAATGTCGAATTTGAATATAATCCAGGAAAACAAAACCAGGGGCCAGACTTACTTTCTCGATTTTTCAGTATTACCACAAAACCAACGAATAACAATATCATAAACTGGTTGGAACTACGATTATATCAAAAGAATGTCCCAGATTATTTATTTTATGAAACAATAAGAAGTATTGGATTAGAATACAATATACTACGTAATAAAACATCAAAAAGAATTTACATTGACCCTCAAGCCCAAAAGGAATTCCTACACGCATTACATGTTAACTTGGGACACGCTAGTGAAAATATACTTAAATCCACAATTCACAAATACTATGAAATCAACAATTGCCGAAAATATTTAAAATAAATAATAAAGGAATGTTTGCTCTGTCAGAAATTCAACCCAGGACTTAAACCTACCTTCACAACAACAGAAAGAGCTACAGCTGATCATGAAAAGGAATTAATCGCCTCAGACATTTTAGGTCTGTTTAACACTAAAGATTTTAATACTGATTACGAATACCCCAAGTTCTATCTAATGACTTTTATAGATATATACTCAAGATACTCAAAAATATATCTGATTCCTAACATTACAGGCAAAACTATTCTGAAATATACAACTAAGTACATAAAAGATACCTCTCTATTTAAATGTCTTTTAACCGATAATGGCCTGTGTTATACTGACAAGAAATATCAGGATTACCTAAATAAGCTACAAATTAGGCATATATTTAATTCCCCATATAATCCCTCCTCGAATGGAATCGCAGAGAGATTGAATGGAAAGATTCTAAAATTAATAAGAATATACCAGGCTGAGGAACTAGGGATATTAATTGACAAAATAAATATCCTCACAAATATTTTCAGACACTCATCAACCAAGCAAGAACCTTTTGCATTGTGAATAAACACAGTTTCTTTGATTCCTTGAAAACGAAGATAGATGAAGCGGAGCTAAGAACGAAAAAAACAAAACCAATAAGAATGAAGTCGTCAAGTGGAGAAAGAAAAGAATTTATTAAAGTTGGAGATAAAGTAATGACTAAAAGCTTTACAAGGGATTAGTTAGGTAGTTTCTGGGAAGGATCGAAAAGGGTAATTAAGATAGTGAATTCGAATCAGATTGAAGTTTCGGAAGATCAGAATGGGGACAAAAAGATAAGTAAGGTATTAATCACACATGTGCGGCTGTTCGAGGAGAGAAAATGTGATGACGTGGATGGCAATATATCATCACATATGTAAAACTTTTTCAAGATTTTTCTATAAAAAATCTACTATAAATATTTCTACCCTTAAGGGATTAGACAAGGAGAAAATGAGTG
>JAQFYM010003482.1:0-18534 GCA_034694785.1 Agrenia bidenticulata | reverse complement strand
TACCCGTAAAACAAAATCAAATTTCTTGTACATATTAGAATTTACTTTTTTACTGCATAAATTTGTTCAATTTGTTCCCATATTTTTTCGGATTTTATTCCAAAAAAAAAAAAAGATATAAAAATAGAATATTTAAGGATAAAACTATATAGAAAGTGTCATTAACGTAAAATTTCGTGTTTTACTATCACTAGTGTTCATTTTTCGAGTTATCCATCAAGCTTTTTTTTATAGAAAATAGTGCAAATTACTGTTTTTTTAATATTGTTTTTAATTCTAAGTAAATACCTATTTAAACACTTTAAAATATTGGTAGACATGTAATTATGTACTGAAAAAATATTTAGCTTGCGCCATTTATTTTTAATAAAAATTATTTTACATAAGCTAACAATTATTGCAATAAAACCCGTTTGGAGTTTACTTGTAAGTCTATAGTCTATATTAAATTACAAATATATTTACTTTGTTAACGGCTATTAAAAAATTCAACCTCGTTGATCATAGCATTTTTGTATTTTTACCTAAGCCAAGCAAAAAAGTACGTTCAGAGTTTGTGTTTTTCATTGTAAAAAAAGCGTTTTAACTTAAAAACATGCACTCAAATTTTGTTTACAAAACATTTAAGTAGCTTAAAGTTAAACTTCTAATTTTTTGAAGCAATAAATAATGTCTTATTCTTGCTTTTATTGTGTTTTTTTGTATTGATATTTACTATAATTTAGATTTCATGTAGAAATATTTTCTTAAAAATTATTTTACTAAAAAAAATTGTTACTAAAAATTTATCTATTTCTGTTTATGAACGTTGCAATTCTTTTTCTTTTTTGTTTTTTAAAAAAAGCAAGATTATCCTAATCTCAGTAATTAGCAGTATTTTATTTCGTAAAATAAAAGATTTGCGCCATATACAATTATGTAAAAATACTATATTTCTTATGCAATTTCATATTTTAAATGCTTTAATTCAAAAAATCCCCTATACATTTTTTTTACCTGTTTAGAAAAAAATTACAAAAGGACTACTGACAAAAATAGAAAATGCATAGATACCCGCACAATTAAAAAATTGGAGCAAAATAAACGCAACATCTCTTTATGTTTTGTTGTATCTAATCATAATGATTTGCATAAGCATTTATATATTAGTAAAATATGTAGATCAATCATCAAATGTATTTTGTATGTTTTGCATATTTTGTTGTTAGTTTAAGTCAATTTTTATTTTGCCATACAAGTGTTTTTTAAAGTAAAATTTTTTTTCTAAATTGTTATTTTTTTTGTGGAGGGGTGGGGGGGAGAAACGAAAGGAGGTGCCCCCTTAAAACGACACTGTTCAATGATATGATAAATGGTCGACAAGAACATTAAAATTTATTTATGCAAAAAGTTTTGCCTATAAAACTGTGCATGATATGTATTAAAACTTTTTTACGGCGGGTACGAATAGGGTAGGGGCCCTATAGGGAAATGATAATATTGTTTTGCCTATCTTGGCCACTATGGTAACACAGGGTAATCTTTAAAGATAAGTTATTTATAAATTTTGTTAAACGGAAGATTGAAGAAAGGCTCTTGAAGTATGAACTTTCAATGAAAGAAAATTTAAAATTTTTGCCGTTTTCGGATTACATATACAGAATTGACTTTTCTGTGTTTTTCTTGTGTGTAAATTAACGGAACGTAAAAATTTTTTTTTAAAAACAGCAATTATATCGAAAATATGCAATTATGAGTGATTGCTATGTTTGCCATTTTTTCTTATTATTTTTATATGGCGAGGTTCGTTAGTATGTTTTATTTAGCTGTATCACGAACAATCTGATTATGCGCATAGAATTACGAGAATTGTTGTTTAAATGTTATAGAAGTATACATGGGCGTCATCAGGTGGGTTTCCAGGGAGACTGGAATTAAATGATAAAAAAAAATAATTGAATACTTTTTCTAAATATGAAATATTATTAAAAAATTAGTTGAAATTTTTATTTTTATTTTGGGTGGTTTTTTTTAATATCCAAGGGGGAAATTTTCTACCCTTAAATCCGGGCAAAAAAATTTTTCCAAGGGGGGAAGTGCCCCCATTTTTTCCACCCTCCTGACGCCCATATAAGTATATAATAATTAAATCACAGACTTGTAAAGATCTGTTTTTGGTTTTTTTTCTCAATAAAAAAATTACAGAGAACATTTTTAACATTGCAATCTTGTAGTTAATAATGCTATCACAAGCTCACAAAGTCTTATAAAGGTTACATTTTCTTTGAATTTCTCATATTTTTTTAAAACATATACTTAAAAATTTATATTTCTTAAAAAACTATTATCAAAGCATCCCTTCCCTCGCATTTATTAGCAACATTATGTGGAATTTAAAAAAACAAATATATTCAAATATAATATTATATTTAAAAACGCTGCATACTATACAGAATGTTAAGTCAGACAGCAATATGTAAAAAATTAGATAAGTGTTTTTTTTTTTTTTTTTTGGAAATATGCCTTCACGTTAAAAAAACTTTTATATAGGAAAATAAAAATGGTAGAAATTTTTCCTATAGTAGTATATAAAATATTGCCTTGTATTCTGGAAGCTCTATGATTTTCGGTGGTCTTTGTTTGATCGGTTTAATGTATAATTGGAAAAAATCCACTGAACAGTGTTTTGCAATTTTATATTAGCATTTAGGTGACTGGCACTTTTTTGTCATAATCAAAATCTTTTGTTTGCATTTTTTTATATTAGTAAATTTTCTAGAGTTTTCCTTTTTTATAACATCACCAAGACAAGAATTATTTCCATTGATATTCCTTTTTAAGGATTTGGGTTTTCTTCTTAGTTCATAGAGGAAGCTAATAAAACTATAGTCGAAGGTCCTAGCCAGTGGTGTATCGGTAAGAGAGGAAAGTAGGTGGAACCCAGAGAAGCGGCAGACTCCTACCCCCTTTGATGTTTTGCATGCAATGTAGTGTACTCCGAGTCGCTAAACGGTAAGTTTTTTATACGGTTACTAACGGTTAGGAAGTTTCTATTTTTTTAGGTAACCGGTTAGTCTTTAAATTTATCTTATGCATTTTATCTAATAAAAATTGGGTTAGTACGAAAAAGTATTTAGATAAAAATGAACTATATATTTGTTCAAGAATAATTTTTACTATGATATTTTTTACTTTTATCAACGTTAGTTAAAAATAATCGTAAAATAAATGTATAACAGTGCAGAATTTTCTAGAATATATATTCAAGAGTCATAGCCAATATGTAATCCTATGTTCACATGCCTTATATTTGTGGTTGTAGCAAGCCGTTGGCCCATATTGCTTTGAAATTATGTGTCTCAACTTACATGTAGAAGCATTTTTTTTGTAGATATTTTCGGCATTCTTCTTGTGTTTGAAGATAAAAAACATTAAAAAGTCAATATCTGTGTCCCAAACAAAAAAATCTATATATGTAGTGTTTGTAATTTTAGATGCTACATACAATACAATCATTTTTAGGAAGCACTGATTTATACAGTAGAAAGCGTCATAATGCTTTTGGATCTTAATATTTTGGTGTAAGCCTAAATTGACATATAGTGGCTGCTGCGACGATATAACAATGTTCAACCTTTACTAATTCGCGTTCGAAGTTGATAGGTAATTTCAAACTTATAATATTTTACGATTTAATCTTTTGTACGCCATTTGTAGTGATTATTTTAAAACAAACGTCGAAAAAATTTCGCAACAAAAAATCAACTAACCGGGTAACCGGTTACTAACCGTATGGTAACGATTTTTGGAGTACGTAAAATTTTTAGTAACCGGTTAATGTAGTACACTTATGCATTGACCTTTTTTTAAAAAGAACATGCAAAATTGATTTTAAAATATGATTGCATTGCCAAATATTTGTACACAAAAAAAATCTAAATTTATATTGATATTTTAAATATAACGTTAGCTTGTCATTTATCGACCATTGTAATTGTATAAACCTGTTAGAAAATGTATTTTTTTACTATCTTCGACTATTAATTAAATCCAATTTTTTTCTGTATTTTAGTATTATAAATTTATTTTCGTAATTTCAGCTATTTTCCGTTTGTATATCGATGTAAAAAAAACAAACATACTTAACAAGTAACAAGACTTTGTATAACTAAGTCATCAGTTGTCTGACAAGGCAATTTGTATATTTATTGATCCGTGCATGTCGCAAAAAGAAATGTAAGTTGCTGAAAAGGGTTTATTACTTTTAACATTAATTTTTTGTAAGTTTTAAAACCCCGGGACTCTAGTTATGTGCCTAATTGTTACGGGGTCTTGCCCCGCTTGGGTAAAATGTTATAAAAGTGATATAAATAAACAATATTTAAATACGAAAACAATATTTTTATATAACTTGCTGCTTCAAACTAGTATTTTAAGATTCCAAAATACCTTGTGGAAAAATAAATCTACTGCATAAACTATTTCCATCCGTACTAACTCTTATGCAAACCATTGAACAAACGTATTATGGCAAATTCATAGTTTTTTTTTTTGTGTTTTAAAATTTCGAAATTCAGTTTTTTGTTATGTTGAGTGTTCTTTTAATATCTGAAACTTTCGAATGCTAAGGTGTCATTAAAACAATTTATTTGTTTTATTCGACTGTTTTAAACATACAAATACATATTTTTTTTCTAAGTATATAATACCTAGTTCAAAGAAAAGAAAAATAACCGAACTAAAAGTAATATAAATTTTATTGCGAACTTTTGGTTAGCAATTTTTAGATCTTGATGCATGGATTATGAATACACATAATTTTTTTATACTGTAATCGACAAAATGTAAAATTTAAAATTATATATGCATTTGGTCTGTAATCATGCACTTTCATAAAATCCTGTAAAATTTCCATGTGGCAATAAATTTAAAAAATTGGTAATACTGTTTCGTGTATTAATTTTGTGCGGCCAGTTGAAAAATACTAAATTAAAGAATTTAAAATATGGGCTATCTGCTTTTTAAATAAAAAAACAAATATAGCATTCAAACATAATTTTTTTTATAATCGTGTGTGCGTAAAACTGTTATTAAATATTTTTTTTACTATGTACTAAGTTGAACATTCTTAAACGCATTTAAGCAAACTAAACTGTAAAATCGTTTATTTTTATACAAATCATTTTAAATTTAACGCCGGTATAGATTTACCTAAAGTTTTCTCCCTCGTTTTATAATCCATACATAAATATAAAAAAACAATAATATTTGCGCAACTTGCAATGTAAATTTACAGGTAAGTTTTTTTTTATTATATATTTAGAATTTTTCTTAATAGAAAAACACACATAAAACATACAGAAAACTTTTTTATTTAACATAAAAAAATATATGCTATATGCATCAAAGTTGCAAAAGCACAAACAAACCAAGAAGATTAAATTCTCATTTTAAGTTAGAATTATATCTAAGCTAAGAAAAAAACACCCGAAAAAACAAGAAGAAAAATTTTACTGCTGCGAATTACGCAATAACACAACACCTACTAAAAAATCTTAGATTTGTTTTTTTATAAGATTTTCCGTAAATTTTGAACAGGCAAAATTAAGTTTTCTTTAGAGACAGTTAATTTTTGCAGTATAACATCTGTAAAAAACTAATTTTTAAGTATTGTAACTGACGTATTGCTTGCTTGGTTGTCTTGCCTAGTTTCTAGCTTTGGTATTTAATAAAATTTGAAAGAAAAATATTTACGCGTGCCTATATTACCTATATAAAAAAATGTTTGTATTATATAGCCGTAATGCAGTATAACTTTTTTCATTAGTCGAATAATTGATGTATTATGTCGCTTGATTTAAAGTATAAAATTTTTTATATATTATTATGGGATAAAAATATATATATTTGAATAGTACTGAAATATTTTTCTAATAAAATTTCACAAACTAATTTTACGTAGAATATTTTAAACTGAATATATTTTTCTATTAGGGCATATAAATCAATAGACGAATAACAGAAATTTTGATATTATACAATTACTATAATATAATATAAAATACAAAATTATGCAATAAAAAAAACATTATTTTTTTTATTGCTTATTCCAAAGATTTTGTGTAAAAAAAACTTTTCACTTAATTGCTATTAAAGTGAATATACAACAAAAGCATATTAAAGTTAAAAGGTAATTTTTGGGTATTAATTTTTTGTAGATTTTCAAAAAAAACGGCTCATTAAAAAGTCGATATTTTAAAAAAAAGAGCATACAAAAAAACATTAAAATAAAAAAAAAACATTAAAATAAAAAAAAAACATGCAACATAAAAGCGGCAACTTAACAGCAGAAAGTACTTTTATTAGCAGTAAGATCGTTATGTACATTATTGCATTTAAAATGCAAGATTTCGTTAATTTTGTTTGCAAAACAAGTTTTTTAGCAGTATAATTTGACAGCATACAAAGAAGCTTATGCAATAAAATCACTATATTGTAACTATACAGCATACATATAGGTATTCTATAAAACTTTTACATTATTTTAAAAACTTTAAAGTAGAAAAAAAAATTTAAAAATTGATTAATTATACGAAATTTACAAGAACTATAGTGCACGCGTGCACAATTTTTTCGGTATAGTTGCAGAAAAAAAAATTGTTTAGACGTCCACATACTACAAAATAAATGATGCCTTTTTGATACGACTGATTATAGAAATATTTACTATCGCAAAGGATTTAACGAGAATGAAAACAAAAAATACACGATTTGTTTCATAAAAAAGATTAAAGCTATTTAGAAAAAATAAAAAAACAATATTATTAACAAGTGTTTTAAAATATTTTTAATACCTTTTTATTATAAATATATTTTTGCGCAGGTATAACCCACTATTGCGTCGAGCACAGTAAAAATGACAGCGCAGCTCGGTTTAAAATGTTTGACGTCTTTCTTAGAGTATCTCGTATTCTTTAAATTAACATTGTATTATAATTATAATCCCCACGCTAAATGCAGTTATTTTATGACTGTGACTTACAAACAGGGTTCTGAAAATTGAATGCCTGGTTTTTTCTGACAGGATATTTATATTTTTTTACTGCATACATTAATCGGATTTACTTACAAAATACCCGGTTTTTTGGGTATTTTTATAAAATGAAAGAAATAGATCGATTAAAAACTGTTATAAAATGAAATAGTATAGATACGCAAACGGGAACAATTATGCTTTGTAAAAGTTAAATCTATTTAAAAAAGCTTTTAAGTCATTTTGTAAACTTTTTGTGCAAAAAACACTTAGATTATTGCATATAAGCCTTTATGATTAAATGCAACTAATTCTAGTGTTAAGATGTGCACAAAAAATTTTCCGTCCTGTAATCTTGTGTTTAAAAGGACTTTAATTTTTTATACACAAGAAAAATAAAAAGTGTTAATCCTGTTCGGTTTTTACGATTTTTTAAATAGATGCATAAAAGCAGTTTTGTTAAAATATTTATAAAAAGATTTCGAAGCCGTATAATGTAGTTTGCAAAAAACTTTAAGCATTTATAAAACAATCAATCACATAGATATACAGTGTGTTTTTTATGATATTTACCAACATAATAAATTTTCTAGATATGATAAAAATACAGTAATTAAATATAACATCTCAAAAAAACTGTAATATTAAAAAATAAACCAAAATTTGTTTGGGTTTGTCTTGTTGATAGAAGTTTTTTTTTTAAAATGTGTATATAAGTTTCATTGATACGCTTTTCTTAATATTTTTACGAATTATACTGGCGCTAAATGAAAGAATTTCTTTTTTAGTTTATATCGTTTAAAAACATAGATTATTTGTATAATGACGCAAACGCAAAAGGAAAATATTTAACAAAAAAAAGGCAAAAATACAAAATGGTAGTTTTTGCAATCATAAGAAGAAGAAAGTAATGCGAAAAAAAATGTCGATTGCAACCTACCAGAGATCCAAGAATAAAGCATGAAAATCTGTTAGAAAAAAAACGAAGACAAAAAACGATGACTACAACGGTTAACACCCATATTTTGTATTATGAATGTGATTGCCACAACATATGGCAGTGATATATATTCTTTTAAATTCAATATATGTAAGATTGATCTTGATTTTCATATGATAATTTTTTAGATGAAAACAGAATCAATACACAAAATAAATACAACGAGACAAAAAGAACAAAATGTAATTCTTGATACAAATACTACAAGTAGATTTTTTATGTGAACCAAAAACGCGAAAAAATTAGCAAAATGCATTATGAAGCATAATATGAATATGTGTAACACAGTTTTATAGACAAGAAGATTACAGACGTAAAAAATGTCACAGGGTTTTTGTTATCGCTTTTGAGAAAAGAATTATTTTGAAAAACTCGCAAGTAAATATATTAATATAAGAAAATGGTACATTTTACAAAATTTATAGGTATGATATAAATCGGTCATGTTTTCATGCAATAAGTTGTATCAGTAACTTCGGGATAGGCAAAGACCCTGACATTACATCTTTAGGTGCGCGGTTTTCCGGCCCGGACACAATGCCGGTAGCGATTTTCTCAACAAAAATGTTCCGGGTATAAAGGTTTACGTGTCTGGTACCGGTTGTCTGCTTTTCGGTTTTTTTGATTTATATTTTTTATAAAATAAAGATTTACGTTTTTTTTTTTGCAAATATCGTATGTTTAAAATTTAAAACCTAAAATTGCCTGTCTATAATTTTACTTTTATAATTACAAGGAAAAAAATGAAATGTTAATTTTTTGGAAAAATCGACCTCCCTAAGATATAAATTTGCCAGATATTAAGTAAAAGGGTGTTTGAATATGTTTTAAGTGTTAGTAAGAATATCTATGAGCATATTACTTTTTTTTTAATATTTTTCTTTTAAAACAAAAAAAAAAGACAGTCGTCATTCTGCCTGTAAATGTATTCAAACTTAAAATTTTTTTCTATAGCCAAGACATCTGTATTTTACCTACTTTTTAGATGGTTACTTCCGTGGAAAAAGAAATTTACTAAAAAATAAATTTACTTTTATCTAAAAAGAGTTTTATAAAAAAAAATACGACAGATACAAACAAATGGTTAGTTCTTAATTCCTATTCAATCTTTTTACGCAGTAAATTAGGATCTGTGGCGTGCGAGGTTAGCGGTGTTACTATGAAACATACATTTCTAACGTATGTGGTGTTTTACGTACATGCTAATTAGATGCAAAAAACTTGAAGCCAAACGTTTGCAAAACATTTTTTATATAAATGTTGCAGACTATCTGCTCAAATCCGTAACCGTATACTATGATCTTTAGTTATTTATGAACCGGTTAAATTATTAACGCACGCATATATGCACGACTAATACCTTTATTGATTTTAAACAACTATTCTATACTATAAAAAAATCATTCATTTACTATGTTGCCAACTATATTCTAAATAATAGTCGTACTCAAAGATTCATTGAACGAAGGGATTTTTATACCTATATACAAATATCTACATGAAACGTGTTTGTTTACACTTAATGCACAAAGAAATAACCATTTTTGGTTTTTAGATATTTGATAATTTTTTGAATCATGTCGTTAAACAATATTTTGAAATACTGTCTAATAATTATACTGTGCGTTTTTTGGCAATAAAAGGTTTTGACATTTAGTGCAATAACTATTCAGTTTTAATTTTAAACGTTGTTGCGCCAATAAATTTTGCCATTTCATTTTTTTATACTTATCATGTCTAGAGGATCGCTTTTTTATTCCGCTACCGCCTGCAAAAGTTATTCCAATTATATTATTTTATTTTATTTTTGTAAAAATTTATGTGTATAGCACGATATCTATATTCAGCTTTAAAGCAAAAATAATAATACTTTTTTTTTAGTAAATAAAATAAATAAGCAAAGTTTGTTACAAAAAACGCAATACTGACACAATTGTAGCTATTTAGCCAACATGACGCATATACAAAGCTTTTGATGTTTAACTTAGCTTTCATGTTAATATACCAACAACCATATATCGCTAAAATATATTTCAGCACATTTTGTCCTTACTTGTAAAAAACCGTGCTGCATCTTTGTTCCCGTTACTTACAGCAAACATGCTACAATCGAGCATATAAGAACTAAAACTAAAAAAATTCCTTTAATAGCAAAAAAATCTATATTTAATGCTTATAAAATTGTATCACAAGATTATATGTCTGGTAATATCGCATGTTGATTATCTATTAAACAACACATTACGATTAAGACACATTGTAATCCAGGCATTTTGAATATTACTCGAAAAAAACCCGTAATATCAATCGCAAATAAAAACTAAATTAAGAAGTATACAAAAACATACAAATTAATAAATAACGGCAAAGGCAAAGGCATTTAAACCATTTTTTTTCTTTTTAGTAGCTTAGTTGATAGAAGTAGTTGGGATCAAAAAGGTTGAATCCCCCACTGAGACCGAGGAACAGTGCGGCGCCTTGCCGAGCCGTAGGCGAAGGCACAGGCCGAGCACTGAGACGACAGTCTTGGTGCGCGATGAACGCTTCAGCGAAGCCGAAGTACTCCGGCCCGCCGCAGGCACTACAATTATTGGTCCTCATTTACCATAAAAGGAAATTGTTATCTATTGGTGTTCAGTATCATATCTGGAACAGGCATGATACTTGTTTCAAATATTGATAAGAAACTATTATAAACAAACAGAAGTAAATAAATAAGTAAGATTCTCAATGTCTTTTCCGCCACGAAGAACAGCTGCCCGTGGTAACACGCATTCTTACAACTGAAGTTATTTGTATGATCGTTTTTTAGTTTTTATCATATAAAAAAATAAAGATTATGATGTATTCTTGCTAAAAGGAACGCGAAGTGCCAGCTCAATAAAAACCGATGTATCAAGGTAGTTATATATTTAAATAAACAGCATCTATAGTGATTTAACCACTATTTTTACATAATTTACGTACAATCATAACAGTTTTTTGACGAGATCTGTAAATTAAACCACATAATTGACGCAGTAAACAAATTATTATAGTATGTATTGTATGATGTACGTAGCTGCATATAAAAAACACATAAAATACTTTTACAAAAAGTATAAAAGCAAAAAATATCATAAAACTATACAAAAAAAAAATATCTGGTTTTGTGCTACTTGTTTATATGCAAATAAAATGATAAATATTAAATTTCCAAAGTCGTAAAGGCCGTAAAGTGCACATGGCACTATGGACAATATTAAGAAATCTGTATTGTACTAGAAAAATGATTATAAAGTACAAAAATACATCTACTTTGTACGAACAGATGTTTAATACACAAAAAAACTTCTTGGGTTTAAATATTAATATATATCTATATTTTTACAATAGAAAAAAATTTTACATATACATAAAATGTAATATACAAATGACAAACGGTTTTTGATGTAGATAAAAACATGTGATTCCGTAGTAAAGTATACAGTTTTTGCGCATCAATGCGTTCATCTCCTTTTTAATAGATTTATTGCATTTATGTATGTATTTTGTTATGATAAACATAAAAATTCTTGTAATACAAATGTAAATTTTATATGTCCAAAAACGCGTTTTTAAATGCAAATATTTAAAAACGCAAATTATATGCAAAACCGATGTAAAAATAGTACTAAATAAAAATCGCTTGTTTTTCAATTCCAAACATTTTTACCGCAAAAAAAATTGAGTTTCTGTAGAGATCGCGGGCAGTTCTAACAAATGCAATATTGAATAAACGTAAATACATACGTACAGACATTTACATATACACCTTCTCATACCTAGGAGGGGTTTATATAAATAAATCTGTATAAATTGATAAAGCAAATTTGTGGGATAGAATTTGTAATCGATTTTTATCTCTAATTTCTACGTCTGAAATTTGTATATAACAAAAAGAAAAGGATGAAAACATAAAAAAAAAAAAAGACAAAATCGAGCAAAGTTCTATAGTAAATGCATGCCAGCCACGCATTTTATATGTATTGGAATAGTTATATGCACATTAAGCAGGCCATATACAAAAAAGTGTCGGATTATTAGTTTATACACGTGTATATTCTTCGATAAGTATATAAGGTTGCCATATTCTGTGCCATGGATATGTAACGGCAAACCAACGATGTAAAGCACCAATAAATACATTACTACTATATTTGGTATCATGCGTCGTGGCTCATGGGCTGTTTTAATTTGCAGTTAGAATTTTTTGGTCCCATGGAAATAAACTTACGCACTAATCAACATGCCTGTAGTGCTGACGTCGCAAACAAGCAAAATTTAATTATACAAAGGTACAGTCTTGTCGTATGCGGTATCTTTTTTTGCAAAGTATAAATTGATAAGATGAAAAGGCATAAAAAGAATAATCATTTCTGTAAATAAATAATACTTTGAAGTGTTTTTAATACTTAAAAACTTCTCATATTTTACATATATAGCTAAAAAAGAACTTCTATTTACAATTATTTTACTAATTAAAGGCAAGGCTTTTCATGCTGCTTTTGACACTAAATACATGTTTCAAAAAACCAAATTAATGTGTAAGTAAATTCCTTTGCAAAACAAGTCTCTGTTACAGTAGAAATGAGCACGAATTCTGTTGTCATATCTAAGGTGTGCTTTGTAGATGTACAGTTTTACAAAAAACATCAATAACTAATTAAATATATTTTTACCGCTTTTTTCGTGTTCAAATTTATCAAGACAATTTTAAAACCCAGTTATAACAAATGTAGGGGATTATTGCGGTCTACGATGCTTTTTGTAAAACACATATGTGTATTATAGTGCATAAAAACCATATATTTATAACATACAAATATGTGTTTACGTGCTTATAGCAGCTTCTTTCCTAACTTATTTGAGTGTTTTCAATACATAAGTTGTTCTTTTTATACAAAATATTTGTGTTTGTAGTTCTTTTCGGCACATTTTTTTTTATGGTATTTTTTTTTGCTTGTTATGGGTGTCTATGTAAAACACGTATTTTTTGTTTTCATCAATTTACGATCCTCTAGTTAAAACAAACATATGTTTAAAGAGTATGAAAGGGATTAAACGAAGTTGGCAAATAAAATACGTATTTAAATTTTTTATTACTTATTTTCTTTTGTGTTAAAGGTCAAAAATTTTAGTGAAAAACGCAAGAGATAATTTTAATCTGTAGGAACTGTATAGCACGAATACACAAAAATATAAAAAGAAAAACAAAAGTCTATAACGCCAAAAAAACATATTCGACAAAAGAGAAATATTTTTATATAAAGTCTCTAAATATAAATACAAATTTTATTTTTGTGTAAATCATTTTCGTAATGCATACGAAATTTTTTTTTTGTTAGTATAAGTTTAATAAAAATCATCACTGAGATAAATAGGCATGTAATAAAATTAAACTTTTATACTAAGTTAGGCCAAAATAAATTTTTTTAACCGCAATAAATTTGCGAAAAAAGCAAGCTAAAAATATTCGTAGGGTCCCGGATTTTAAAAGCCGGCCGACTAATACCTCGACACCCCGGAAATCGCATAATTTCTGTATTAAGAATCCCCGTTACTATATAATTTTTTATAAAAATGGTAGAATTTATGGCTATACCAAATCCGTCTAAACTTTGATTATTGTACGTGCCGACCACTTTTAGCGCACAGAAACAAAACATGATGCTTTACAAGGTAAAATCTGCGTAGTAGACAGTTTTTAATAACAGTAAACACTCTTTTGTAGCAGAATATACACAAAAAAAGCTAGTACTAATTCTCAAAAGCAGACGACTCTACTTTAAGTATTTACAACTTACTTGACTTACGATGCTGCTCATAAAAAACTGCGTTTAAGATGTGTCGTAAAAAAGTTTTCTGATTTAGCACTGTCATTAACGATCGCAAACTGATCACGATTCTAAAATATTACCAGCTTGAATAACGATATTGTTATCGTTGCGTCTTAGCTGAAAGAAACACACGTATATATTATTTACAAAGTTATGAGGCCAGCGGTAAAAAAGTACATAGTATTGAAGCTGAGCTGCATCAACATAATGCACAAATTAAAATGATTTTCAGGGAACAACTTTCAAGGGCATTTAAAACAACAAATTATTAAGTAATTAATCAATATTGCAAGAATGAGCCTTTTTTTTGGCGCCTTGCGAGGCATAACGTGTATACGGTGACACAAAACATTTTTCTATACAATTGCTATAACTGTTTTATAAATACGGTTTTCTGTGATAGGGTTTTTTTCGGTTTAAGATTTACAATACGAAAAGCTTTTTGAGCAACGTATTATTTATTTTTAATAAAAAAAGAATATAAATCAAACGTATAAATATTAATTTAATATAAAATTTTTTACTTTGTGCATGACTTCACCCAACTGTACAGCGGTATGCGCTATGGTCAAGTTTGACAAATGGAAATGGCAAAAAGCTTCTTTGAATAAAATAAAACCGCAAATAAGTTTATACAGCAATTCAATGTAAATGCAACGCATAAAAAAGCTAAACAAAATTTTAGCGGAAACTTCTAAAATTCCCAGTTTAAAAAAAAATACAGAATAGATATACCATATTTGCTGAACGTAATATGTAAGCAAACAAAATAATGAAAGAAAAATTTGAGAGTCGTTAGATATGTCAATTTATGTATTTATACGATAATAAACAAAAAAAACTAGAAAAAAAGGCTACTTTAAAGTTTTTATTAAATTTATGTTCTTTAAACATAATATTAGATAAAATTTTTTGTATTAGTATACTATGTTAATTTTTGCATTACTTTATATGATTTTCTTGATTTATTATATCCATAGGATATAAAACCCAGAAGTTAGACATGATCACTGATACATCATCTACTGTAGTTGCCTATTATTTTAACATGTAAAGAAAAACACATAACCGACACTAGGTATACGAAAATGCATACTGTTTTTTTAGTGTATCATACTACGAATATTTAGCGCATATTCTTGGTAACGGATATACAAGAGAATAGTCCTTGTAAAAAAAATGTTATTATAAAATGCATTAACGAAAAAAAATTTAAAAAATATATAAGATTGTCAAAATACTGTTTAATGGACTTTAAGCATACCCTAAACAATTCATTTGCATTTTTTTTTAAAAATATTGACTCTAACGATAACGATATATTTTAAGAAGTTTTTTAACCTCGGGTAAACACTTAAAACCTAAAGGGTAATTTGCAATTTTGTACCCTAGGGTACAAAAAAAAATTATATCAAAGGTTACTCAAAAGAATTTCTACCCCAAAGGTACAAAGTATGTAAAGTGTACCCCTAGTTCCGCTACAAGTCGTTTTAAAAAAGTATTGCCTTACCCTTGGGTACATACATGCCTTACCTGGACGCTAAAAAAATAACCCTACATTTTTTCCCCTAAGGGTCCGTACCCTTGGGTATATCTAGTTGACCATATGTAATACAAACTTTTACCTAAATAGCAGGGCTTTCTTACAGGGCTGTCTAACAAACCCAAAAGACCTCGTTGAACCCTGAAATAAAAATAAAAAAATGAAATAAAAAACGCAAACCAGAATGAATTTTGTTTCTTACAAATTTGATAAGATATTTTTGAATTTACATGTTTATTTATGCAGCAGAAAATGTAGGCAACTGTTTTTTTTGAGCCCCTGTTTAAAGCCACGCCCTAGGACAAAACCAGATACACTACCATTATGTCATTATATAGCTTGCATGTAGTTTTGTATACAAAGTCATAAAAAAGGACACTAGCCCACTGTTAAATATATTTTTATTAGAGCCGGGTTATCAGTCGGCAACCGACATTTTTATAATTGTTGTATTTTCATGCCTAAAAAACCTATTAAATTGCATACGAATTTTGCTGGTTATGCCAAAACTGTAAATATAGTTTACCCATTGCTTATATTTGTTAAATAAGCTAAAGGAAGTAAAATATACAAACAAAAAACACTTTGCAGCACATTATATGTATAAATGCAGATAAGAAAAAATCCCACTTGTTTATAAGAAAAAATCTCGGTCTACGTCTCTAAATTTTTTTTCTGTAGTGCATAGTTTACATCCAAAAAAACAGAAAATTCCAACAGTTAGTTTTTGTGTGTAATTCTGTTGAAAAAGCACATACAAAGTAAACAAGAAATATTTTTTGTACTTAAAAAATTTTCTATGCTTTGTATAGCAGACACACGTATAAATATATATTATTTTTCAATATATTGTATCGAATATAAAAATATATTTTTTTTTTCTTTGTAGTATTTTTGCATATTGTTTTTACTGTTTCTTTTTTCTTATGTCACTTAATCAAACACTCAATAGTAGCAGAGTGTTTTCTCTACAAGTATAGAAAACAATCGAATTACTGTGCTAACCGCCTAAAATATAATGAGTGAATATTACATGCCTTTTCTATAGGGGCGGATTATCCTCCTGGTGGGCCGGTAGGCAAATTTTTGCATATTGAGCCTTTTTAGAAATAATTAAGACTATAATTTTTTTTAGACAAGCCTATACCAAGTTCAAAAAAAATTTTTTTACGTAAAATTGTATAGAAAAAACGCCTGTTTGTTTTTTTTTGAACAGCATTTTATTAACATATTTTGCATAGTTAGATAGTAAATAAATGAAATACATTTTAGTGCAATAAGTGTTTTATAAAGAGAATTTATTTTTTTGTTAATTTGTTCGTAGAAAAAGCGGTTTTTACCAGTTATGTACATGTGTTTTCTATAATATCGTTCTATGGTAAACTTTACTTTTTTAGTAAATAACAAGAATTTATTTGTACCTATTACCACGGAAAAAATGTAACATGAGGAATAATTGTAACAGCGCTGCAAAACACTAAAAAATTTAGTTATTTAATAAAATAAGTGTTTTAACTATACGCGAAAAAAGAAAACAAACCATTTTAAGGCGTTTTTTATTGCTTACTAACTCTTTTTATTTTTCAGGAACAAAACCTCATAATTACTGTAGTAAATGGTTTTTTTATACAAAGTATGTTTTTTAAAGATATGTAATTATAGTTAAGAGAGGTTAACTGTAGAATGCATATATCAGTTGAACAATACCTTACACAGAACATACAGTTTTTTTGAAGTAAACTTGTTTAATAGCTACAATTCACAAACACAAGACAATCTGCGGTGGACATTCATAAAACAGAAATAAAACAAGTTTTAATTTTTTCTAAAAAATCTTTGCTGAAAATGCCGCATCTGCTCGTAAAATAATCTGTATGTTCGTATGTATGTTTTTCTAAAAAAAAACGTTAGATGCATTTTTCCATGTTGGCGCATCATCGGTCAAAAACTTTTATTTGGTAAAAATCTAATGCAGTAAAAAGCATACCTCATCATGGTAGAATAACTTGGATTACCTTTAAAAACGTGTTAAATATTGGGCTTGTACTTCGGAGCAATCAAAAATAACATGTTATTTTTATAATTATTGCAGAACATCAAATAGGTATTTTTTTTAAAAACAAATACCAATCATTTTTATAAGTGCAGTTGGCTGTTAGTCAAAAATCTTAATGTTTACAGGATTTATCACCGGGCACAAAGGACACTGTGCAAGAAACAACATGAAGCCGTCCTTTAAACCACAAGCTGGAACATGCTTGTTAGAGTTTGCTGTTGTTTTTGCGCGTGTCAGAATGAACAAAGGGAAATATGCGTGATTAATATGTATAATTTGTGATTAGTACAAAGATATATTTAATTTGTTATATAGCTGATAAATTGTCAGCTATAGAAACATTGATTATGTAGTAAATAAATATTCTGAAAATGCCTTTTACTAAAAAAAAACGAATGCCCAGCCTTATACGGAAATGCATGATAAAAGATGCCCCAAAACATAAAAAAGTACTTTCATGCACATGCAAATGCAAAATGCTTAAAAAGTTTAATATACTGGAATCCTAAGTAAAAACAATGTTATTCGTTGTAATTTAATATAGAGACAGTTATTTTTTCCCTTTTTTTACGTCGGTATTTTGGTCAATTTTTTGTTTTTTTACTGTTTTATCTTGGTTTCTAAGTTTTTTGTTTCTTATGCATTAGTTTTGAAAGGAATTAAGTATTTGCATATATAACTGACAGTAAACACTAAAAAAACTACACCAACAACTTATGGACCAACAAGAATGCAAGATTTTACACAAACACGCAATAAATACATCAAATTGTTACAATAAAAACAACCGCATTGCAACGAGCACTAACCAAGCATTAAGCCACACATGGCAGCAAAGATTTTTGCTAAAAAAATTGATAAATATCAAAAATATGAGATGAGTGATTTTTGCGTAAAAAAACATGTTTTGGCTAAATGATTTCTATACCCCCTATTGTAACTTTTCACCCCTTTTGTAACTTTTGCCCTCATTTTTGTACAGAACACCCAATTTGAAAAAACGCGCCTAAAAATCATAGAAAAAATTGGCATTTTTCACCCGGGTATAGATTTTTTCAAATTTTT
>JAQFYM010003481.1:0-18535 GCA_034694785.1 Agrenia bidenticulata | reverse complement strand
TCTGCCCCATTATTCGTGAGCGCATTTTTCACATCCGAAAACTTTTGCCAGAATTATCGGTAATGAAATTGCGTATCTTTTTTCTTTTCACGTTAGTTTACGCTAGTCCATGGTATAGTTTGGCTGTAAGTATTGTTATCTTCTGAAACAAACTTACCCAATGCTAAGGCATCCTTGTTAAGTATAAATTTTGATTTAAGGAGCTACATTGATTCTGTCAACATCACAAATCTCTTTCAGTTGTATTTTACATTGCTTTTACACCTTTAGTTATAATCTCTATTTGTGGTTCTTGTTTTAAGCTGTTTGTTATAAGAAGCGTTGTTGTTGCCAGCTGAAGAATAAACCTGTGAGACAATGTTCTTTACCTAGCCATTTGTCGTACTTTTGCTATAGAGTATGTTACCTATTCTAGTATTTTTACTTAACGCTTCTGGAAGGGAACCTTCCTTATGAATAGTGCACCGAGCAGCATTATAAAGTTTAATCCTATTTTTTGTTTTTGGTATTTCACGGTCAAAGTATGTCAGAAAAAAATATATATAGTACTTATACTAGCCTTGTGTTATGTTATTCTTGCCTGGTGCGTATTCGACGATGTTATCTTTGCAAACTAGTACGCCTCACCCAATATATTGCAATAATAATTTTACATTTTCTTTTTGTTGTATGGCAAGGATATTCTTAAATCCCATATCCATGCCGTAAAATACACAAACTATTACCTTCATTACAAAGGCTGTTTTTAATTATATTTTTTTGCAAATTTACATGCTGTAGAACGCCAATTTTAGATCCAATACACCTAAGCACTACGTTGTATATGTTACATGACGGATATACAGTATACCAATGTGTGCCTACTTGTTAGAAGTGTTGATTGTGTAATTATTTCTTTAAACATATATTTAATAAACGTCTAAGGTCAAAATGCAACGGACCTGGTTTTCAGTGGCTTTTTGATTATATAGATTACATCTCACTGCAGAAGCTCTGTCAGGCATTGCACTGCGGTTGCCTTTTTTGCTTGCGCTAGGGTGTAGGAGTTTTTTTATGTATCTCTCTTTAGTATAGAAAAGTAGATAGTTATATTATTAACACAGTATTTGCCGTTCAGCTTTTAATCTTTTGTTTCAAAAAGTATGTTTTATTCTTTACAGACAGGGTTAAACCGGTCAATTTATGTCTTTTTGGGACTTACAAACTTGATAAGTAATTCCGTTATTGTTTTTTATTTTTGCAAGAAAAGTTATGTGCTATGTGTTTCGGTGTGTCTACTATATCACAGACTAATTCTTTTTGCTTTGTTACACTAAACCCTCCGCTGCGTATCCACTCATTAGCGCCTGTGCTTGGCATTTTTTAAAATATGCCCGTTTTCCTATCTGTCAAACCTCGGTATTTATACTCTAGATCTTCCTTTTTTGACCTTTCTCCTGTAAGTACGAACCCTTTGATTCCTGTTTTTTCGCCGCACCTTTTCTATTGCAATAAGTGCGTCCCACGTTGAAAATTGCTTTAAGTCCGTAATCTGTAGTGCCAGATCGTGTTTATATATGTCTGCTGAAAAAACTTTTGCTAAATTGTATTCTCGTTGTGTGAATCTGGTGCTTGTAGTTTCAACTGAAAAACTTTTGCCTTCTAATGCGAAATCTAATCCAGCAAGATCTTTTACGCTACAAAACACTACTTTAGTGCTTAACATTTGCGTTTTGCATTTTTTGTGTGACAAACCATGTGGGGGTTTCCATTGTCTTTTTTAGGGGTACCACATAACATAAAAACCAAAAAAGAAACCTGCTCTCTTTAAATCAATATATAAAAAATAAAATAAAACTGTTTTATGTCTGTTATACAAATGTAAACCTTGTGTACATTTCGTCGGTTATAAATTTCGAACTGGTATAGTGTATTAAAAAAGACCGTTTTTTTAGTTACATAACCAAACATATGTTAAATTTTTTTCGTGCGCAAGAAGATATTCTATTGTTAAAGTCTTTATCATGCAGAAAGCTTTTAATTTAAAAGTGATAGTTTTGTGTAGTGCTATTTATATGTTTTTAGTGGCTTTATATAGAGAATGTAGCATTGAAAAGATGTTCAAACTTTCTAGGTAACATATATGTATTTGTACCTTAGATTATGAACCATTTAGAAACATTACTAGAATTTTGTACTTTAAGCCGATGATTGTACAAAATCAAAGTTTTTTTTTTGTATGGACATTTTAAATGTCTTAAAAACAAGATTTAAATCCGTTATTAATGGTTAGTTTTTTTTTGTATATTGACTAGGACTTGACACTTGGTTTTTTTAGTACGCAAAAAAAAATGACATTTCTGTTTGTATCTGCTAATAGTCATAGGGAGTGTCCGAAAAAATATAATATATTAAATTTTTACGTAAAAATTGTAAGAACAGCAAATTAAAATTTTAACAAGCATTTTCTTGCTTTTAAGACTGACATGATGTTCTTCAATGTTTTGTAGCATATAACGTGATCTTTTAAAATTAATTTTTTTGCAATGTTATCTATTAATATATTAAAACATTTTACCATATTAAATATTGGTAAAAAAAAGGCCGGGAAATTTGTATTAGTTTAATATACTGATATATTGGACAAATTTATATGTATCTTTGTGTACTTAGGTTTTCTTAATATGGTAATTACCATTATAAAAAAAAATGAAGAAAATACGGAAGAACTAATAAAAAAACGACATCAAAATATACTAAAACATGTATTTCAGCCACATACAATCCAAAAAAACAGCAGTTACTACAGAAAAAAAACCAAGTCACGCTAAAGTTTGCTGATTGTCTTAATGAAGTCAAAATTAAGTATAACAACTTAGTATACAATTCCGAAACATTTAGCCGGTAGCGAGATAGTAGTGCATGCAGCGTTTAAAAATTTAATTGGCTAAAAGTTACATCAATTTTTCCTATGGGACTCGAATTACAGCCATCCAATGTATTTTAAAAAGACAATTGCGAACGGTAAAAAGATAGCACATAATTGATAATAGAGGATGCGACACATATAACTATAGTATATGTAGAACATGGTAGCAGTTTTCTTTTAAGTGCTTAAAAAAATGTATTTAATTCCATTAAGTATGATTTATTTTGTACAATGTTGAAAAATACAAGTATATAAAAAAAAAGAAGCCCCACCAGGGAGTACGTAAGTATGCGCAAGCCTTATGATATTACAAAAAGGTTATTGACAACACTAGTGATATTTTAAACAAGTTTTAAAAAATACTTAAGCTTTTCTAGAAAAAGATAAATCAATTTCTTGCGGCTTACTAAAATATATTAATAACAAGTAAAAACTATATGTTTTTTGCTAATTTAATGTAATCAACTTTTGGTACTGTAATCAATTTTAAAGTTTTTAACATGCATGCACCAGTAAATACTTGCGTTTATTTGTTTTTTTTACCATTTTTGATACGGGGTAAAAATTGCTGGAATTGACCATTTAAAACATCAAATGCAGATATCACAAGCACTTTTTTTGCACCTGATGTCAACAAGTTGCACACAGCTGTAATTTTTTTTGTGTATGTTCGATAATTATTAAGTTAGAAATATCTATAAATGCGCTATCGCCTAATAAATCAGTTTTATATTTTTCGAATGTTCGAAACTAGTATAAGAAATTGGTGTTCAAATGAGAAGGCAATATGGCGCCTGCCATGTTCAAATGTTCTGTATCTAAATCTATCTTGGGCATGGACCATGCATAAATAGTTACGAGAAAAAGCGCCTTTTCTGTTTTAACTGTAAGAGATAGTGACAAGATATGGCTGCAATTGTGACGTGAGTTTTTGAACTGGCTAAACTTGTACCTGAATAGGTGCTTCTCTTACAACGGTCGTGCCTTAAAATCATTGAACATTGTTCCTTTGACCTTTTTTTTTAATAATTATACAGTAAAAAGAAAATCTTTACTATAGCAATATACACACATGCGGTATATTTACTATACAAAAACCTATGTGAAGAATTTTGTACCCTGAAAGGATGCATAATATAAACGAGAACATATATAATTTACTAACAATTTTTTTTTAAATACAGACTTCAAAATTATAAAGTCATTATTATATATATGCCAACTGTTCTCTGGTTATTCTACTGTTTTATAATATTGTATTTTTTCTATTTGATATTTTTTATTTTTGCCAGCATTTACTGAAAAATATTTTATCATCATATTCTTCAATTTCTAAGAGCATTAATAAAAGAATTCTGTTATTTTAAAATGACATTAATTTTTCGACTAAAATAAAGATAAATATGACCGAGAAATTTAATATATTGATTTTCAAATTTACTATATTAATTTTTTAAATTTTTTAAATAATATATTCGATTTGAATATAGTAAAAATATTCAGACAAGCTGCTATTTTTTATGTATCGCTGGTTGTAAATACTTATGAAAACGCACTATCTTTTTGTGTATTTATATCAATTATCTGAACAAAAGCAAAAAGATGGCTTTGGTTTTACAAAAAGGCAAACCCCTCTTTTTGCCGTTATATGTATTATTTAAATGCCTATATATGCACACCATGCTTTGAAATACGGGTTGTTAATATTTAACAGTATCTTTACCAACCGTATATATATTTAACAAGTACAAGCAAAATACTACTGGCATATGGTGTTTTATACACTCCTAAAAAAATTTGTTTTTACATATAAAAAGGCAACAACAACATTAACGCCTTGTATCGCAAGTGTTTATCATTAGTAAATCCATGTAAAAATTGTTTTAAACAGATTTCGGTTTGGACAAAAACTGTGCAAATATAGTTAAAAATAATGGCTAAAACAGTTTTTTGATAAAATTTTTTGTTAGAATGTCTACCTTTTGTATATCTTGCACTATATATATTGTGCTTCTACACGTAAAAATAATAAAACTTTTGGAGCTGCAGCACATTTAGTTTTTTTTTAATAGAAACAAACATTTTTTTTTGTTATTAATATTCGAGTTTCGTTCATTTTAAAAAGGGCCGCTCAAGTTTTTTTTTGAAAAAAAAGTGTGTCAGCCAAAGAATATAAAAACCTGGGCGAGGCTTCCCAAATGCCAAAAAAACAAACGCTCTTGCAAATACATTAAAAAAACGTTTATAGAAAAATCTATAAAAATACATGTACTTCACACCCAAGACTAAATTTTTGTATTCCGCGCATTACCGTCTTCTCTTATGAGCATTCTATCAATCAACGACATTTCTTCTCTACACGAAGTGTCTTGGATATAACAAAGAATGATTAATTTATAACTTATTTTAGATAAAAATTAGTAGCAATTTGTTTATTGCTGACGATTGTATACTTTTTGTGCATATGTTATGATAAATATGGATAAGTATAAAGAAAGTATCCTTATAATTATATTCAAGCATTT
This sequence comes from Agrenia bidenticulata, assembly GCA_034694785.1. Classification (NCBI taxonomy): domain Eukaryota; kingdom Metazoa; phylum Arthropoda; class Collembola; order Entomobryomorpha; family Isotomidae; genus Agrenia; species Agrenia bidenticulata. The sequence continues at coordinate 13,102 of JAQFYM010003481.1, read as the reverse complement.
TTTTCATAACACACACGCTGGCATAAAACTCTTTTTAGACAATGTATATAGTTTTAAAACTAACTTAACGTCTAGGCAACGTATTGAATCTAATTAAGTCATATTTTTATACTAATGAATCTGCAGACTTTTCTTATTGTTGTCTATTATGTGACAATACAAAAGATTTGCATCCTTGAGGCGAAAATTATTAACCTTCTTTGACTTTTTACTATAAGTAAACGTTTTCCTTTGTGCTATGTTATTAACAACAAATCAAGCATCTTGATTGTACAAGTGTGGGTTGCAGATTGCTATTAGACGAATAAATAAACAACCCAGAATAAAAAAAAAGTAACGTACAGTAACACGAGCAATCTTAAAATTAGAAAATTTGTATTTTTATAATATATTTTCAAAAGTGTTTTTAAAACCTTATTTGTTAATTCGTGTAACTCGATAGAAAAATAGTACATGTTTTTTTTTATTTTACGGATTTTTTTATATTTTGTTGCCTGGATCTTAGCTGTGCTTTTTCAAGATACTAGCTGCACAAATATCGTGCATTTTGTTTATCAAAATGTTTTTTTTATTATAAAAAATTGTATTTTGCCATTTTACTGTTTTACTTGTATGTATAAATCGCATTATAGCAAGTTTTTTAATAGTGTTTTTTTTTGTCCAATAACGCATAGTTGCATTTGTCTTACAGCTTACAATATGTAGCTAGCGTAAAATAGATTTTTTTAAGTAGTTTTAACACACAAATATGTGTAAAATGTATAAACAAAATTATTGTGATTTTAATGCGTTGTTCTGTGTACAGATGACTATAAGTAAAGCATAAATCGTTTATGAGCAGAGTTAAGTATGGCAAAAGGTAAAACCTAGCATACTATAAGCAAACATGTATGATTGTATTTATATGAGCTTGTTCTTATTTCTTTTTTTGCTACAATAGGCTTGTCCCATTTTTTGTAATCGGGTTTTAAATAAAAGAAAAAAATGCTTTTGGTTAAGTATGAACCTTTTTCAGTGCATAAAAAATGTTTAAATGGCATATTGTACTTTATACTTTTAGGACGAAATTTTACTATTATTTAGTACAGAACTAGATTTTTGCGTATACATACAACTTTAATTTAAAATCGAGTAATGTTGTCCTTTTATATATATATATATAATTTTTTATGTTTTGCATATATCAAAAATTTTTTAATCGATTGCAACTTCTTCCATGGAAATATAACAGGTGTGGTATCAAGACAAAAACAGTTTCCGATTTTTTTTATATTTCATATTGAGTATAACTGGTTACAAGTATATATATATTCAGATAATTTACATATATATACAAAATGGGACAAGCTTTGTGTTTTTACCTTTTTTTATTGTTTCTGTATATATAACAGGTTATTTTCAGATACAATTTGTTTTTTTATAGCTTGAACTTTAACACTTATATTTTTTTTTAAATGCATTTTTTCACGTATTTTTATTTGTTATAAAACGCCTAGTTTTATACTTATATTACGCGTTCGTATTTTAAGGTTTATTTAAGGCGTTTATGTTTTACTTTTTTTAATTTATGTTTTAAGCTTCTAATATTTAACTATACCATGTACAAACATCTATACCCGAGACAAGAAGAAACAATTTTTGCATGTTTTATTACATTTTTTTGTATATTAGTACAAGTTTACAACAATAAAAGTAGTTTTATACACAAAAGAGGTAGAAATTTACAAAAGAAAACGAATAAGGCGTATAATCAAATAAATATGTTATAAAAACTGTGTGAAAGGGATTTTGTGCACATTTGAATTACCTGCACAAAACTTGCTTGTTAGACATGTACAATCTTGGTTTAAAATCGTGTGCGAATACAATGCAAAAATATTGGCTTATTATTAACACCTAACATATAGTCTTTCTAATATTTTTTGTTACGCTTTTTTGTAAATCTACCAGTAATATGTTTTTTTAACGTTGCAAAACAACGATTCTTGCGTAAGCCCTTTCTCAATAAAACCCCATAAATGTAAATATGAAATACGCTTGGTTTGCAATAGTTTTACCATATATATCAGTGCCGTACCCACGAAGTTTTCCAGCCCAGGGCTAGTCAGTGTTTTATAAAAAAAATAAGGGGTAATGGTACGATTTATATGGTGCCAGATATTCATTATTTTTAATGGAAAAATTTTTAATTTCAAAATTTTCGTTAAAAAAATCACTGCACAAAAAAAAAACTTACCGTAAATGCAGGGCACTTTTTTATCCAGGGCAGGCCGGGCCCCCAGTGCCTTTGCCCCACTGGGTACGTTACTAATATATGTGCGCTTAAAAGCATTTATTATATGTAAATATATTTCAAAAACAATATTAAAAAAATATTAAAAATAATAAACATTTTTATCGGTTGTTTTTTAACAGTAAGCTATCATTTTTATCTCGCCATTTACTTTAAAAGTAGGTTTTTCTACAAAAAACAACAATCTGGGTATGAACTAAAACAAAAATTCACATCAGCCTCTTATAAACTGTAAAATGTTGTACTACATATCTTGAGATGTTATATTTATACAATCATACAAAAATAAATTCTTATGTTAAAATTAAACTAATAAATGATGTGACTTAAAAAAAACCTGCATATAACTTTTTACTTAAGAACGTTTTGTGTTAAGGTGTGTTTATATAAAGTAGTAAATACATTTTTTTTGACTAGAAAGTATATAACAATGGCATGTTTAAGCAAAAAGGTGCTACAAATCTAACTAAATCAAGCATATTACAGCTTTTTTACTTCATTTCAAAAACTACATTTCTTATAGTATAATCAATTTAAAACTTTGTTTATGCATAGCGTTATAAAAGTGGTGTTTTTTGACTGCAAATAAAACAGATTTTACGCATGATATGCTGTAAAATTGCACAAAGCAGCAATTTATTATGGTTAAAAGTAGATAGAAACCAATCATTGCGTTGTCTAGGCTGCAAAGTTAATATATGAAACTAACAGCTTAATCTAATACTTAAATTTTGTAATTCTATGTAAATGAAATATAAGAGATTTTGTTAGATTTAAAAAATTAACAAATACAATTCATCAAGATGTGCATGTTTTAATTTATTTATATTTGTATTTCCAGCAATTCATATTTCATAAATCTGTACTAAAAAAAAAAAAAATTACAGTTATGGTGACATTTTTGCATCAGTCATTTGTTTTATTGCCTGTTTTTGCTATATTAACTTTAAATGGCATCCATATTCTTCTAAATTGCGTTGTAAAATTTTTTTGTTAACATTTATTATCATGATCTTTTATGATATAAATACAACATACAAAGGCTTTTAATACTTCACAGTTAAAGCTTTACATGTTTACAAAAAACATATTTTTTTGCCATAACGTTCATAAACAGATAACACAGCGTCATATATGCCAGTTTAACATTAGTATAGTCATAAAGAAGACAAAAGTGTAGTTTTACAAGCAAAAAATATAAATAAATGATATATCAGCCTGCATTACGCAAGTAAAACCTCTTTCTTTTTTCATACTAGGCTTTGTACTGAATAAAAAACTGTCCTTGCAGATCAACTAGGATATTTGTCCGTTTCTGTATTTTGTGAGCATTAAAAAATTTTTTATATGTCTTTTGAAGGTAGAAAAACACCTTGGTACTTGTAAGCCGTAACAATTATACTACGGAAATTCTGTTTTTGTCACTATTTTATACATTTTCTTAGTAAAAAACTATATTTACATTGTGCAAAATAAATAGTAAAATAATGTAAAAAAAATTAACTTTGCTTTTTAATTCAATCAAATTATACAAAAAAAAATTATGCAAAAAAAAATTAGTAATTCTTTTCGAAAATATACATTAGAAGAATCTTAAAATTGTTTAAATTGTTAATTATATATTCTTCAGCATGTTTATTTACATGTACATTTTTCGTTATTCAGTCGCATTACTGGAATAAAGCTGGTGTGTACGTAATCAAAAGAGCGTTAAAATATACAGAAATGCTGTTTCCTTGTTTGATACACTTTTATAGCATAGCTATTTGGAAATGGTTTTTTATACAATATTATATAATTATACAACATGCTTTTTACATAGTTTTATATTACTAAATGCCGCCTAACTTAAAAATTTTTACCCTTTCTATCACATTTTCATCTTTTGTCCCTTTTTTGTATTAAATAGTAAAGCGGTATAATTACAAACAATTTATTATGAGACACGTTGGTGAACGGTGCGCGCACTACAAAAAATAAAATAATTATAGGCTATTTTTTTCTATTGCCGCCTAAATTAAGTTATAAAAAATGTGTTGTCTAGATCTTGACATACTGCAAGCAAAATATATAACAAAGTGTTTTGATGCCCTATAATATAGTTTTTATAAACATCGAATCCATTACTAAACCAATAAATTGCGGGAAAGGCGCTAAGCTGTAATGTAAAGCAGACTCACATGCAGAGAAGGACGTCACTTCTGAAATAAAAAAAAAACAATTTTGGCTTTACTAGTAGCATTTTACACATAAACTACGTTGAAGTATTCTATTATTTATATTTCACTTTTTTGTATAAGTTTATTTTTTTATAATGTATATATGACACTTTAGAATTTCAGAATAAATAAAATAATGCACAAAATGGTTTTTTTACCACAAAAAAACGCACAAAATATTTTTAAGGTAAATTACTTATAACATATAATAGGATACTTAGAAGTAATGTGACCAGCATCCTATTGAAACACATCATGGGTATAAAAAAATTGCAAGCTTTATATATATATTCCGTTTTTTTAGAATGAACACGATTTTCTTTACAAGTAATTTTAGCGAAAAAACTATTTACATAATAACCCATAATTTTCGTTTGCTGAAAGTAAATTTTATGCCTACAAAACTCTGCATGCACTAGCAGAAGTAACGTAACTAGATATTGTTATTTACTAGGAAAATATCGGTGCATTCAAACAAATGTAGGTTAAAAAAACTGAGAAGGAAGTAAAAAAGTTCAATTTTTATATAAAAGATTTTATCATTTGTAGTTTTTTAGCGTACAACTTTATATCAAAAACAATCTATGCACTACAAAAATCCCCCCTGTAACGTCAAAAAAGTGTCCCATCGGAAAGTGTCCGTCCAACCAAAATCTGACTGTCGAAAAATTTCTCCCTTGTCTGAATGTTACTCCTTTTTTTAATTTAGAGTTTTAAACTTAATATCAAGGGTGATTTATTTACAAGAAGACAGATAATAATCATTATTTATATTTTATAAGAAACAATTAAGTTTAATTTTTTACATTTTAAACCGAAACAATTACATTTGATTTATAAAAAATTGATCTTTTATAGAAAAAACATGAAAAATTAGTAAGCAAAAAATTAATAAAAAATAAATGGTTATTTTAGTATCAATCCAAAAATATACTAAATTTTTTACTTTCATGTTACTTAGACTTGCTGAAAAAAAGAAAACAATAGTTCAAATGCAAAACAGTTTGCAATATTTTACAAGAAAACGAATAGAAAGAATACAGCGTTAAAACTTTCTTTTACAATATAAAAAATATTCTCTCATATTTAAAGTGAAATAACATTGTTTTAACTATACAATTTGTAGTAAAACAGCGAATGCAAAAAACGAAAGTATTAAAACAGCTTCATCTAAAATACAAAATTTAGTCTATACTTACAGAAAGTTTAAAACCTAGATTATTGATAAATTCAACATTAAAAGCAAAACAATGTATTGTTTAAGATTATATGTGGTGCTACCACGTTCGTATCCTTTAGGTAGTACTAAATGTCAACTTCGGGTCGAAAGAGTTGTGGCTTAATGGGTTTAGAGTCGGGTCCTCATAAAAAAAGTACTTAAAAATGTCTTATATAGAAGGCAAAATCACCTTGTAGTTTTGTTGAGTCATTTCGCTATAACTAATGTTTTTATAGCATATCATTTAGGTTGATAAAGTTTAATTAAATATAAAGGTTCTAATTTACACGAAAATTGTGCTTTACTACAACATGTATCATTTTTCATTTAGTTTAACACATGAAAGTAAAAAATGAAATATATTTGTAATTTTATACTAAAATAATTATTCTTTTTTTATTTTGGTGTTAAAAAAATCATATTTCTTTTTGTTAAAAAGATCATTTCAGATAAATGGAAATTCTAATGTTTCGGTTTAAAAAGTAAAATAATTCCATTTGGTTGGTTCTTTCAAAATAATTAAAATTATTGTTTTCTAATATCGTAAAACAATCATGATAGCATAAGTTCGCACCCATAATTATAAGGGGGTACTATTCAACAAGGAAGACAATATTTGACTGTCAACTAGTAATTACCGAAACACCTTTCGACATATAAATTATGTCCGTGCGGACACTATTTGACACAAAAAGTGTCCGGTTGGACACTTTTAGATATGAGCACTTTTGTAAACGTGTACCGCGCCCACTCCCCTGAATTACAGCTTTACTTTTTTTAGAGGGGCGCAAGTCACTTTTGCGGCATAGCTACGCTGCTGACTAGTGACAATCTTAATTATATATTCTCTAAAACTGTTTTTTTTGGCATAATATTATACTGATTCAGAGTTATTGCCACAATACGTCAGGACTACGGCAAAACATTGGATCTATTTTTTTTTTATATAAAAAAATAGCAAACATGTTTTTTTGTTCTTTAAAAACGACAAATATATATTGTGAATCTTCATGTAAAGTTTTTTTTTGATATATGCTTCGTTATTTATTTAACAACATTATACAGACATAAATCTGTTGTTTTAAACTGTTAACTCTGTACTGAATGTATAATAAAGTCTTTTTTTTCTTTTACATTTCTTTGAAAGAATAAACTTATATCGGATACCCTACAAGCTAAACTTAAAATAGCAGGATCGAGTGTAATAAAAACACAAAATCTTGTTGACATAAAAGAGTGCGTTTTTATTGAATTTCGTAGTCTTTGTAAGATAGTATCTTCCTCTATAAAAAATTATTTTCAAATTTAGCTAAAAAAAAATAATAACTATTGTTACTATTTTAGCTCAAGTTTTTTCTTCACACTATACCTACGTTAAATGCTTACCAATTGCTGCGACCATACAGTAAAATTTTTAAAGATGACGGACTCTGAAGAAGTTAATTTTTTTAAAAAAATGAAAACGTACATCTTTGCGGCACAAAACAATGTGAAAAAAAAAATAGAAATTCTTTACTAGCAATAGTATTTTGTCATGTATAATTATGTTTTTTCACAACTTAGGTATAAAGTTGTCATCGTCAGGCACATAGTTTTATTGCAAATTCCACAAAAAATTAATTGTAGTATATGTTAGACAAATCTAAGATTTTTTTTTATAACTTTTTACTGACATCTATAGAAAATTTGCTATATATATTGCGGTTTTTTTTCATTTTTTTATACTTTGAGTTGTGACCTATACATATTAGTCACGGAACTATATCATAAACCCTTACTGAGTGCTCGCATTTTGTTTGATTGACTAGGTCCCCGCGCATTTGCTTGATCGCGCGTTTTTGTTTATTTGACCGATATCGAAAATGTCCAGATATAGGATTTTTAAATATGTCAACAGTGATCTTAATCCTTAAGAACCTGAGTATACTTGGTCTATCAGATACGACATCTTTTAATAAAAACAAGTTTTTACAAAATAAGTATATTAAATGTCATTTAATCCTTAAACAGTAGCAAAACGGCAAGCAGGCTTACTTAACACTAGTTTATAATAGCCAGACGTTACATTTCTGCCTATGGTAATATTAACTATTACGCGCACAAAGTAAAAAGTGCGGTAGCAAGAATTTGATAGTTAGGTCATACTAAAAAATGCAGCTTTGCAATGAAACAATGAAGCCAATGAGGGTTTCAGAGTTTTATGTCTTCTGAGAAGGTAATGATGAACCTGAGGGAACCCTCGAAAGCCAACAATGACCTTCCAGTACAATGTGGAACTCATCATATATATTAGCTGTACGTCGATATGATCGTTAAAGACAAATTGCCAGAAATATAGATTTTTTTTTGTTTAAAAAAATAACTAAATGCTGAGTCGTGAAACCTTGAAGCAACAGCGCAAGCTTAAAAATACATAATGGAGTTGGCATATTTTAAGAAGTCGAGATTGATGTATATTTATGAAATACGTATACACTTTTAGCATACATGAGGCCAAGCAGAACTCCACAAAGTATTAGCATTTTGTACTATACACCAAAAAAGCACATTCTATTTGATCCATAAGAATGTTGACTTTGAAAAGAATATCACAGTAGAAAAAAACAATGAAAATGTATCTAAAACAGGAAAATAAGGTCAAGACAAAACGAGCAGTTACTAACCTAAAAATCGTACATGTTACACGTGTGGTATCAAAAATCATTTTTATAACGTGTGCAGGGTCATAAGAAGATTTAACATAACAAACCAAGCAAATAAAAATAAAAGTGAGTACTCATTATATATTACCATCCTACGCTAATAACAGTTCTGTGTAATACTTGCTCTCCAGCCGTTTTTTTATACAAGGTGCATTATATGCGGCTTTAAAGCATAACGATATGGTGATGTGCAGACATTTTACTAGACAAAATGATCAAAATTTTTAGTCGATTAAATTATTTTATTAGAAGAAGCTTCCAATGGAAAGTATTAGATTACAAATTACCATAAATCAAATAGAAAAAAGATAAGATAATCCTGGAAAGATCTGCAACTAATCATTTAAACAGAAAAAAAACAATTTTCTATAGAGAGAAAATCAATACAGGCAAGTGGACCCTGTTAGTTTTACTCGTTCTATATGAACGTACCATATTCAGAAGAACCTTTTGATTTTACTCAAAGATTAATTAAATGCTTGGTTTTGTCACGGAAGTATTTTAGGTATTTTATTCCAATTCTATTATCGTGGTGGCCTAACGGATCGCATCGTTTTACAGGCGACATCAAAGAACTGAACGATCTAGTAAACCCGACAAATGAAAAATCCTGTGAGGTGCCGCTTTTGCCAACATTGCAAGACCAGGCATTCTCACAATAATAGACTTAAATACAGATTCTTTCCGTTTTCGATAAATGAACCTATAAAAATAATGACCGTATTTCACTAAGAATATAACGTATGCATTTGCTTGTATGCCCCAACGGTAGCGGTGTAGCCTGTCTGTAGGTTCATTGGGTGCTGCAGCACCCCTGATATTTTTTTCCACAGCCTGAATTTATACGGTATAAAAAGATAAGTGGGGGTGCTTTCGTTAACAAATAAGGACTGGTAGGCAAACCGTAAATCAAGTTATTTTACCAATAGTAAATATTTTAGCCTGAAAATAAATTTTTGTGTATAACAAAATTTACTATTTCAGACTTAGGATTAACAAATCCTGGCTGCGTCGCTGCTAAAAGATAAAAAAAATATCCCGCTATGTTTTAGCGGGCAATGAATTATGTTGCATAAGATTTGGCGTATAAGATTTACATAGGCTACATGGATGATATCTTGATTTATGACCGAACCAAAGAAGGCTTATCACAGATAAAAAAAAGTTTTGGAACGATATGCATGTACCGGCTTGAAGCAAATGCTGACAGAAATATTTTTAAAAAATAAAATATTTTCTTAAGTACACGATAAGCTACAACAAGATAAACCCGGCTTTTATTGGAACTCTGGGCATCATTGATTGCTCTTTAATAACCACAAGATAGCGCATGCCGCGTTTTATTTGGCATTTGCAATTAAGATCGTATGTTTGTGAGCACAGTACTAAACTATTAAAACCATTCTTTGGATTACTAGGAAATGACTAGAAATTTTCTTGGTGTGAAAAGGCTAATACTGCATATAGAAATGTAACGCATAATAAAGTGCTTCACCATAGCTGCGTACCTGAATCTTAATACGAACTGCACACATTACGTAGTGCCTCAGAAAACGGGCTAGGTGCAATGCTCAGGCAGGATAATAACTGCACACCATTTGCTAGCCATATCTTAAACTGCTCCAAAAGAAATAGTGGGATCACAAACGCGCCGTTTTTGTCGTTTTTATGCAGATGCTTATATTACAATTTTTCTTATAAAAAGCATTTTACTTTTGGTTACAGACTAAAAGGCAAAAAAATATTGAAAAAGAAAAAGGAACTTGGGTCACTACGTATACACCGCTAGTTTCGCAGTGTAGAAGCATTACAGGTTACAGTACAAAAAAACCAGACAAGCTGTTTGTAGCATCAGATTTATTCAGCTAAACTCCAACATTTACAATAATACACACGAAGTCTACTCAAGTAAGTTTCTTCAATAAAAACAACTGAAAAGAGACACACGAACTATTGCGGACACAACGTGCGCGGCGTATGTTATACTCAGCTAACAAATCCTTAATAAAAGAGAAAATGAAGTTGCCAAGGAACATTTTAAATCGTCATCATCTACCCACCAAACAACAAATAAAAAGAGTTAAAGAGCAACCTTTGCCGACGAGAGAGACAAGTATTAATAAATATGCAGCGTGAGTAAACAAATTACATTTATAATCATCGAAAGGCATTATGAAAGAAACTAGATAATGATGCTGTGAAAATTATAAAAAATGCGAATAAAAGAATTTTAAAAAAATGCAGAAAAAAGGCAAAAAACAGTGTTTAAATTGCCAAAACATATAACTCAGTAGTGACAAAAAACCCAGGTGTATTAGTTGATATGGACCTACTGCAATTGTTACCATCTGTGACCAAAAAATAAGAATAGATTTTTTTACTCGGCAAATCTTTGCACAACTTAATCGCACTATGGGTACAGATAAGGTTGCAGATTTTGCATACGAGATTCATAATCAATTTTTTTCATACATTTTACACTGACAACGGGTGAGAATTCGCCTTAAAGGTTGCTAACCAAATTTTAAAAATTAACAATATTAACCACGAACCCTGTGCCTTTATATCACTTAAGTGACAGTAAAGCTAAAAGTGGAAATCAAACTATTTGTGGCATGCTTACAAAGAAGAAGGGACCATCAAAATAAAAATTACAACAGGTTATCCAAAACTATAATAGCTAAATCACAGAGACTAGGTTAAGGACCACATGAAGTAAACATGCTTTTATATTAAAAAATTTTGTACGAGCATGCACAGAAATACATGCAAGAGTTTTAAAGATCGTATACCAAAGCAAAAGTATTATTCCCAAACATAATGTGTATTTAAACCATGAATTAGTGAAAGTAAACAGTAAAAGGATATTTAACACCTAACAAAACATATAGAGACATACATTTATATCCAACACCTGATCAAAAGTATAAAAAAGTCACATGCAATCTAGATGTTCGGTCTTGAGGCGAGGGAAGTTATAGCTCATACATTTTTACTATGACATTCAGCATGAAACCCCTAATTAGTGCACGCCATTTGTTACTTATACTGGTAACCTCGCGCAATCAATAGATTGCGCTACTTTACTGTTAACCAATATAAAAAATGAACACGGATAGCATGTTAAAGGGGGTTTACAATGATCTTAAGGGGAAAGACTTTGAGTGATTATGTTCATTCAGATAAGATTTCTATGCATCTAGACAAGGCAATATAAATACGTACTATAAAATACAATTTAATCGCAAGAAATATGATAACAATGCAGCAGCCTTTTATAACCCTTTTATATCAGACCTTTTTTTTTTGTGGGGAGAAGGTACCTCTATCCTCTAAAATCGACAAAAGAATATCATCCCGAGTACCCAAGACTATGACATTGCCTAGAAAAAAAATTAGTCTATATTTGGAAACAAACCTCTGCAAAATTGCAGATATTAAAAAGTTTTTTTACAGAAAGTGTTGGTTAAAAACATGGTTTATAACGTTTTTCTTTTATTTATAGTCGTTATGTGCAATTATGCATTCCTAGAATCAATACACAGAAATTTATATACATACAAAAAAACCATTCATTTTAGACTAAGTGTACCACAAACCAATATATATCTGAAAACATGTTTAAAAAAAGCCAAAAAAAGTTCGTGAATCGTAAAATGTACACTTGTTTGTATAGTAAAACCCAAGTTTAAGATAAAAAAAAATAATACCAAATGTTATCTTTTTTTGAGCAAATAAAAAAACAGCATATACTGTTTATAAAAAAGCTGCAGCCGTAACAAAAAAAGATCATATGCAGGTTGTTATAAAAGGCTTTGTAAACAATAAAGCTTTAAGGCATAATATGTTAAATTGTATTGTATATGTATTTTTCTGTACAGTAAAATTTTTTAGTTTGTTGCAAATATCCGGACTCCTAGGATTTGCAGACGATTCAGAAATATTTTTTGTAGGTTTTACAGTCATGTAAAAAGTCATTTTGAATAACTCCGATTTAAATACGACATTATCTTAAATGCTAAAAATTACTCTTACTCGTTCTTGTACCTTTTGCTGGATATCAGAACCCGTAGTAATAGTCGAACCTATGCCCATACTTAGAGTTGTACAGCAGTTGACTTTTATTTTTGGTCCCGGCCTATAAACCTGTAAAAGTTTGATATAAATTTTGACGCAGCAAAAAGTTGATATTTAAGCCTTGTCGTTTTTTCGGTTGCATTGGGTTACTTTTAACAAACAACCTGCTACCCTCTGTTGTTCATTACATTTAAAAGAAGTTGCAATTTGTATTATAAATAGCCTTTAACATGGTTATATTATAAAAATGCATTATTATTAAATATTTTTTCAATTTAAATACTTAAACCTAACTGGAATAATTTGAAACAATTTTTTTTTATAACCCTGCCTACGTAAAAAAAATCATAGTAAGTAAGCAAAAAATAAAACCATAAACATACACAAAAATCAAAATAGAATGCTTAATATGTAAAGCAATTATTGAGGCTAAACTAATTTATTAATTATTTATAATGTATATTTTATCCACCTAAAAATATTTAAAATGGACTTCAGAATGAAAATCTGCACTGTACCGGTAGAAAGAACCGAACCGCGGTCCAGTGCAGTTCTTTTTTTTCCTGAATTTTTGGGTCTAGTGGCTGATTTT
>JAQFYM010003480.1:0-18535 GCA_034694785.1 Agrenia bidenticulata | reverse complement strand
AGGATGTATTTTACTTTTATTATGTTTTTATGTCGTTTGTAATAGTAATTTATTGAGTTTAGTTAGATTTCGTTTTATCAACATTTCTTATTAAGATCTTAATAATATCTTACTAAACAAATATTCTTATTAGGCCCACCCCGTATAATTATCATCACACTCATTTGTGTGATGAGTTGTGAAAGGGTTAAGATCAATATATTTTTTTTATCTTATTAACAATATAGACAGAACTTTACTGTATCACATAACATAGAAGTTGTTAATTTTATTATGCACAGACTTATCTGTGTAAAATCAATACATTAATTGCGTAAATTGAAGTATTAAAAAACGGTCAATTCAAAAAAGCTTACTTTTTATTGTCAGCATTTTTAAACCCCTATTTAAAAAATTACTCGGAAAATAAATACTATAGATGGTAATTTTACAAAAAATTGCAAGTAAATTTTGTTAGACAAAAAAAAAACTTATATTGAAAAAAAACGGATAATGCTTTGCCCTTAGCTTTGTAATAATTGCATGGTATTGCATCGTAAACATTTTTTTTTGACTTTATGTATATTTCTTAAAACATTTTTTGCTTTTGGTTGACATTTGAACTCGTCCATACAAATCCACAAAATTCATCCGCCACATAAATTCTTTTACCGCTAAACTTTTTTTTTGTATATTTTTGTACTTGGTACACGCATGTAAAGGGCATTAAAACATCATACGAACTCTAGACTTATGCATCATAATTTTTTTTATTTGTTTTATCAAAGTTATAACTAAGAGGTGTCTCGATATTTTTTTATAAAGAATTTATTTTTGTAACCAAAGTTATATTATAGTAAATTTTTAAAAAAAACTTTTAAATTGCATAAGGTCTAACATATGTTCTTTTAACATATTTCCTTAGCAGAAAAAATAATCATAAAATAAGTGGTCAGTGTTTTAAAAAAGGGATCCTAATTTTGTTATGATCATATTAAAAGGTCCTAAAAAAGCCGAAAAAGTAAAAAAAAATTGAAAGTATATAAATTATCATTAATACGTAAAACAACAACGAGAACTTGCATAAAAAGTCCTGTTAAACAAACCCTTGACCATTTTGTAGCATACTAAGTTAAAAAAAAACAATTGTTAAATATACACAAAATAAGCCGGAATGTATGTAAAAAATGTAAAACCACGAGTTTTTAAAAATAAAGAGCTTGCCATACCAAAAAGATACAGCGAATAAAAAACCTGTCATTAATTCTTCTTAACTAGACACGTTATACAATAAATGCATTGATAAATACTTTGACCATAAAATCATAAGTGTTTGGCGGCCTTTTATAGACTAGACATTGAAAATAGTTAGTGCTGACACCAAAATAAAATATACGAAAAATACAGACCATTACAATGACTATCATATTAGATTATGTATAAAACATTTACATGAATATGATTTACTATTCTGTATTTTAGTTCGTGTCAATTTATCAAAATTGAATGTAGCCGCAGGATTTTTCAATATTTTAATGTCACCCTTACATTTTTTTCATCCCTTCTTTTTTAAAAATTTATAAGGATCCTTGCCCATTTTTGCCCGCTATGTATATATTAGTAAAACTTTTTTTTTTTAAAAAAATAAAAATAAGTACTAAGAGTTGTATCTAAAGGAGATAACAATTGTTTAAACTTATATATATTTAACGCTTTTGTTGAATTCATCAATTTTGCAAGCATTTAATTATAAGTGCGAATTTGACTTGTTTGCGCGCTTGTAAATTGTACAGAGACAATCTAGAAACATTGTTTTAGATTTTTCAAATCTCTTACAAAATGTCACATTAATATTATATGTTAAAATAAATAAATAAAAAAATAAATGATAAAAATACATATAAGAAAACAAAATTGTGCAAAATACGTATTATTGCATGATTTTGCATCTAAAGACAAACACTAATGATGATGCAGGCTTAACCCTAAGGCTAATGCATCAGTATAAAATTTACTAATAAATACAAAAATGCCATAAAAACTAGCTAGATCATATGTGCTTAGTCGATTCTTCAATTTCTTGCATTTTTTGAAGGTTGGCTTATTGGAGATTTTTTTATAAAAAGATACATTATGTTTTTTAATGGCGAAAAACTAGTAACCCGCTTTAAAAATTACTAAATATGCAATTTTATATACAAATTGACAGATTAGCTTTTTTTTTAACGATAACAAATTTTTCGGCTGAAAAAACACCATTAAATGTTTTTTGGGCTTTTTTATAAAAAAAACATAGATCGAATGCACTTACTCTAAAACTTTGTAGAAACGCCATGAAATTTTAAAAAAGGGCTATTTTGTGTTTTCGTATTACGCTTGATCGATCACACAGCTTTTTTGCGCGAAGATTGGGTTTTTTTATTCTTTAAACAAAAAATGTACATATATATGGTTAACTAGCAATAAAAATTCAAAACAAATATACCGATAGATTATTGCAACGTATATACACATGATAGATTAACACCACTGCTGCAATTGTTTATTTGTCTATATTACAAAATAAAACTGACTAAATTTAATTATTGGGGTTGTATTTTTGCTACTTCATATGTAAAACTGCGCAAAAAAAAACTAAAGCTATTCGTAAAATGATTGTGTCTGTCAAAATAGCTTGTTGCTTAGTTTTAGCTGTTTTTATATATATAAATAGAAATTGTTTAGCTCTACATTATAAAATTCACATTTTACTGTTTAAGTGTCATCAAATATTTATAAGAAAAATAAAGCAAATATAAATGTGTTTTATTTACAGAAAATTTATTTTTTGCAGTAATAAATGATAGCGTTATAACAATTTAATATAAGCAAAATTAACTAAACAAATTTTTGCAAATTTATTTTGTAGATTGTTAGTAAAATCAATGTAAATAAAACTTTGGTTTTTAAACGCAAAATTATAGCATTTTTGAAACTGCACTTGCTTAAGCTACACAAAAGATAACCCTGTAAAAAGGCACAAATTTTATAATGCATTTTTTCTATCTTTTCAAAAAAATTAATAGTTTTTAGATACGTATTTGTAAAAATTATAATTTTAACCGTAGCAAACCTAACTATAAAATAGCTTCAATAAAATATTAAATATGGTTTCGTTTGCAACTATGTTTATATACGTAAAAATCTTCACACAAACTTAAATTTTACGTTATGCTTTTAAAAAAAGATATTGCCGTTGTCTAGAAATTGTAATTTGCTAATTAATAACAAAAGGCTTTGTAAACAACATCGCAATTAATGATCATTATTTAAGTGCCCATGAACGCCATAAAATCCTTAAGTTGTAGTTTTTTCTTACCTGATAAATACAATTAAAAACATTAACATACACGATGATTTCGTTTTTAGAAATAAAGAAATAAATAAAAAAGTATAAACAGAAGATCAGCATCGATTAAGCATTTTTGACAAACGTACAGCACTTCGCCAAACAAAAGCAAGATAAATATTACAAATGAAATCCGTGTAAGTAAGGTTTACGGCTACAAAAAACGCAAAATCCATCGAACATTACAAAGAAAACTTTGGCAAACGAGCACAACATGTAAAACATTATAGTAAAAACATATATATATGCTCTAAAAGAACAAGGTTACGCGGTAAAAGTTTTTTTAGAACTTTAAAATTGTAGGTCCCAATGTTTTATATGTAAAAAAGCACGCAAAAACGACAAGTTCTAAAATGCACAACAGCTCGTTACAATCGCACGAAATTATGTGCGCAAGTTAATTATAGAAGGTATCTTACGCGTACTATATAGTATTATTACGTATTGTAACCACAAAAAAATAATTTTTACGGGTAACTTTATACAGCATAAAAGTTGTGCTATAGTGTAAGATAAAAAATTTGCATAAATGTGATAAAAACAAATTATGCTTAGAAGTATTTTTTCTTAACAACAATAGCTACAACACACAGAAGATATGAATTTAATACGATGTTACCATGTCTAAAAACAAACAAATTGTAAACACCTGTTAATCATACAAAAACTAAGCAAACGAAAATTTCATTTATTTTACTCTTTGTATCGCTGCTTTTGGTATTTTTGATTGCGAATAAAAACTTCTATATATACAGTGCTTTTATACGGCGATCTACCTAAATTTGCAAAACCTGTAATCTTTAAACATTTGTACAAAGATTTTAATGCAAACTCTTTTTCGTATGTGACTTTTATATCCTAAAATATATATTGCGTTTAAAAGGTGAAAAACAAGTCCAAATATACTTTAAAAACATTATGTGAATATACGTACAACTTTCTGAAACGTTGTGTACGTTTTGTACTATTTAATGTATATTTTCGATATCGGTTATCCAGTCGCGTACCTAGGGGGGGGGCTCCCCCCTGGAAAAAACTCGCCCTTGAATTTAAGAGGGGATCTTTTTTTTGTGCAGAATTTTTTTGAAAAAAAAATCTACAATAAAAAAATAAAAAAAATAGAAATTTTTCAAAAAAATAATAAAGATTTTTCACGTCATAAATCGTGTTTAAGACCCTTATTTTTTCGAAAAACACTGACTAGCCCTAGGCTGAAAAAAATCCTGGGTATGCCACTGTGGTTTTCACCCCCGCACTCTAATATTGCATAATATATTAACAAAGTCTAAAAGGCAAGGATATGCAATATTAAATTATAAATCAAATAACACTTAATGTTAGTAAATTCAAAACTTAATTATAGACATTGAAGGGTGATAAATGTATTGCACTGTTTTAAGTTGATATTTTATAGTAAAATACCACTTATTGTACATACAACAAGCTGGCAATGTAGTAAACAGCTAATAGGAGTTTTTAAACTCTTTACGATAAATTATATGTTGATAAAACACAGAAGAATTATGTTTTATATTATATATTGAGTATATCTTGGTAACTATTTACCTACAGAATTATCTATGTTTTATACAAAGTTGTTATGTTGTAAACATTCTAAAGAGCATTTAATCATGCGAAAACAGTATAAGTTAACTGTGAGCTACTGATTATATATTTTTTTGCGTTTTTAAGTCAAGCAGTTGCAATAAAATCATATATTCTACCCCTTTTGCTTGCCAAAGAAACAACTATAGAGTAAAATATTACCATGAGAATATATACATTATTATGCGTAAATAAAAAACACTGGCTATAAGCCACTTTGTAAGCGAACTATGGCACGAAAAAAGACCTAATTGCCTACAGGGGTATAAAAAGAAATATTCGAAAGTTGTATCTGAGTGCCGATAATACGACAAAAAAAGAGAAAATTGCTTTTTGCTCAAAAACATGTATATCGACTATTCACACTTTTTTTATGGTTTAAATTTTTCAGGAAACAATTCTAGATTCTAAAAATAATAAGTTTTTATATTACAAACTTATGCAAGGGTCGATTTTTTAAAGAGATAACTTTTGTTCCTTGGCGCTTATAGCCATTTTTTCAGAAAGTAAAAGAGGGATTTTTTCTAAAGCTGAATATAACAAAAAAAAAATTGCATATTTTTTTTTTTTCACGCTGTTAAATTTTTGTCTATTGATATACACAATCGATATCCATTTTTGTACGCACGTAAACCAATTTATAATTTTATTAACGGATGCGTTGAAAAGACGAATTGTCTAAAATATTTATATCCGAATCATTTTGAATTTATTTATACGGTTATTTTGCTTATAGTTGTTTTTTCTAATGATTTAAGTACAAAAGCTTATGTGAGAACGTTTTATTATAAGTGTACCTTGTTGTTACTTAAACCTCTATGTGCCGTAGACGATCAAACGGCGAGCATGTACATTTCTGCAAATATTGCCTATATAAAGCAGGATATTACAACCCAAGATAAGGTTCATGCAGTAAAACAACAATGTATGTGCAATTTGTAAATCAAAATAAAAGCTTATCTACTTGCATTAGTTTATTAAAAAATAAGGCAAAAAAGATACAACTGCTTTACAACAAGGTGTATCTTTAGATAACGCAGGATTGGTTTTAATTGTTTTTACGGGTGCATGTGCGTTTTAGTATACAAGTTTTTTTATGTATATAATTCATTTTTATGACGTGGAACGATAAATATGCTACTTTCAAAAACAACTAAAGTAAAGATTAACTAAAACTTTAAATTTGACGCAAAATCTCATCTGACTATGGTATTTGATTAAAACAAATAGCAATGTTTGCCGAAACCCAGCATGAACACTTAAGCCTGGGCGGGTCTAAAGCTCAAAGACATAAAAAAGCCTTATACAAAAAAGAATTTGAGAATGCAGGCTTAGGCGTAGCTGTATGCATTCTACATTATATGGCAGGTTTTTTGTACAAGTGACAAGTATAAGATTCAACGTATAACATCCGAAAATGTTGAGACGGTACGCAATAGTTATAAAAATGCATACAGTTTTTTTAACTTTTGTTTAAGTATTAATAGCAACAACCACAAGCTTCAACTTGAAAAATAAACTCTCATTATATTTAAAGACGGTAATTGTGCGTGCTTATATTTTTATTTATCTGCAAAAATGCAAAAAATAAAAAATAAAAAGTTTATCAAAAAAATAAAAAATGAACAAAAAAAAATATGCAGTAATTGTGAGTCGAACTAAATTAATGGTAATTATTGTGGCGCGCCCAGCGAGCCCCCCGCGCCCAGCCCACCTTCGGGAAAATAATAGGGTTTTAGCGAAAAAGCAATATAATGACAAAAAAAAAGTAA
This sequence comes from Agrenia bidenticulata, assembly GCA_034694785.1. Taxonomy (NCBI): domain Eukaryota; kingdom Metazoa; phylum Arthropoda; class Collembola; order Entomobryomorpha; family Isotomidae; genus Agrenia; species Agrenia bidenticulata. The sequence continues at coordinate 11,791 of JAQFYM010003480.1, read as the reverse complement.
ACATACATGAAATTCATCGAAAAAAAAATCGTTTTTTTTTCGAAAAATCGTTTACATTCAGTTTTTTTTTTTTTAAAAAAATTTAAAAATAAAAAATAAAAATAAAAATATTATTTGTAATAGTTTTTGTAAAAAAAACTCCTAGAAATATAAATTTTGCATTTTAGAGTGTGCTGTCGTTTTAATTTAGCTTTTATTAGCCCAGAAGGTGGGCTGTGGCTCGGGGGGCTCGCTGGGCGCGCCACAATAATTAGTAAAAAACAATATATGCGCATCTCGTATATGCTAAAAAAGTATAAAGTAGTACTAACTAGTATATTTTTTACTCTGCAAACTATCTAAAATACGCTTAACAGAAAACCTTGCAAATTAGTTTTTAATATTATGCGTAATTTTGAATAGAAAATTACAAAAAAAAAGTACATTTAAATTTATACTTGTAAAATAATTTTTGTTAACAAAAGATGCCTTTTTTGTACTCGCATAAATATAAGGCACTATATTTTAGTATTTTTTAAGCAAAAGCCTTTTCATAAAAAGAAATTCGAGCTCCCCTTAGCCGGGGGTCCCGGTGCCCATGCCCCTAGTGCCTCCTTATATCCGCACGTAAATGCCTGATACCCTAGGCCAAAAATTGTAGTAAAAAAACACAATATCATGAAATGAACCCCGATTGCCACAAAAATTTATTTTTAGGCGTCTAAACAGCAAAATTAATATAAGTAATTTTTTACGAAAAAATATTGGTAAAATTAAAGTTAAAAAACGACATCATTTTTTTTTCATAGCAAATTAACAAATGTAACCAGGGGTGCTATCCAGGGGGGGGGGGGGGGTTGAGGGGGGCTCGAGCCCCACTTGGGTTTTTATAACCTTTTTAGGGGGACCGAGCCCCCCTGTGGCTTTTTATGCCTTTGATAATGAAACGCTTTTTGAGGCTTCAGTTTTTTTTGGGGTGACAAATGTTGACATTTACATTTGTAAAATGAAAAATCAGCATTTGAGGTTTTTGTTGTAATTTTTATTAGGGCAAAATGCAAATATTCTTTTGCAAAAAAAGATATCCTCACGGTTTCTAATTAAACCGTGTCAACAAAAATACAAAAAAACATCTACGTCTTTATTTGAACAGTAATGAGTGCAAAATACGTTTTTATGCACTATTATAATGCAGATTAAAAGGTAACCTTTTAGTATATTTTTTTATACAATGGTATGTCATGCTTTTTTGAAAACTTAATAAGAAATAGTTTTAAGATTTTTACATGTTAAAAATACACTTATATACAATTAAAATTTTTCATACTTTACCCACACTGTTACGCACAGCACTGATATGTGAGGCAGAATCAGCCGGACTGTAGCCCCCATAATATTGAACCCTCATCTGCTGGGGGGCTGATTCTTCTTCTGAATTTTATTGTATATGTTTAATTAGAGGCCTTCTATTTTTTTCTTGTCTTTTAGAATAATTTTTTGGATCATGTTTGCACATTGTTTTGTATACGCTAACTTGTTAATACGTACTATTTCGTGCTGTTTTCTTTTCTTACGCAAAATATTTTTTAGTAGGTTATGTGATACTGCGAATGTAGAAAATGCCTTTTGGTTTTGTAAAAATACCTAAAAAACTATAAAACGCAAAAGTCACTATAACAAGCGTTTTATAGACGTTTTAATATAAATATTTTTTAGTACTATAAACAACTTTCGAGATTTAGCATACACTGTTCTTCATACAATAAATGTATTTAATAACTTTGTTGGTATATATATAATTATACAAACATGTGCACAAATACAGTTACAGTGATTTTATCAACAAAAAATTATAAATACTCGTAACATGTGCAAAACAACACAATAAAATATTGATAATATAGATTTGCAGCAACCCCGTAAAAAAAGGGGGGCCCCGTACATAGAGGGCCCCTTTTTGGCCTTTTTTGTAAATTATATGATTATAATTCATTTTAAAAAATGTTTATTTGTTTTTTGAGTTTCATTTTTTCTTCTGTGTTAACCGAAATAGGGTTTTCTTTTTATTAGTTTTTTTTGTAAAAAGCTTATCTTTTTTTATCAAAAAATAGGTTTGGGGGCCCCTCATTTTTCGAATTTTGTGTTTCTGGCAGCGTGCCTGATTAGCAGTCTTTCTGACACAATAAATCTACAGATGGTACGCATCGCGCAAGGCAAAAAAAAGAGTGACAAACCCAATAATGGATAAAAAAACAAAAAAAATTATATTTTTAAAAACTTTTCACACTTACTATTTATGTATCAAAAGTCTAATTTTGCATATTTATTTATGTTTTTTCGTACTAATTTATTCTTTTTTTTTTGTATTTGTATTGTCTTTGTTGTACCGGAAATAACTTTTCTAAAACGATAATTGCCGTATAAATGTAAAAACTTGTAATAAAAATTTTGCTGGAAAAAACAAAAAATTTTGTTTTATTAATGTTTTTGTTACATATTTAGTAGCTTGCAGTATTTCATAGACTTTTATATTAAAATACGTAAACGGTTATCATCAAATGTAACGCCTGATTACGGTTTATTACTTGTTAAACAGGTAAATTATATACGTATACAAAACCAGCGGTTATTAAGTTTTGCCTGCAATATTTAATACTTTTTTCTAATTAAGTTATTAATTAAAATTGATAGCAAGTTTTTACTTATGATTTTGCGTTGCTTGTCCATAAGAATTAATTTTCTAATATACTTATACAAATATAATGTTATATTTTTAGAATTCACTTGTCGTAAAGTTTTTTACAATTTCAGTTGCCGCATGTAAATCATAAATTTGTTTTGTTAAAGGGGAATGGCTTGAACAATGATCAAAGTTATTCCTGCCATACAGTAACAAACATGAATCGTTAGTACACATTTTTTTATAGATTTTTTTTATAGATTATCTTTTACTTAATCGCGCAGGTCCAGATACACGACTTATCAACAATATCATGCGCATAGTAGCGCTGTAATACGATGAAGCAGCCTGTTAAAGTTTTAAAACTTTTATGGCGTGCATGTAAATAGTTACGTGTTTAGAAAAAAATAATTGCGATGCGCTAGCTCGTAATCAGATTTTTACAAACTTTATACAAAAATACCTACAGTAAAAGCCATAGTATTTGCGCAATCTTTGCGATTGCACTGTGAAATTACGTAATATATGTTTTTGTGCAGCATAAATGTACGTACAAAACACGGTTATCCTAAAACTTTTTCGCACCAAGGCATATATATAACAGTCGCTATTTTTAAAATATAAATAGCCTCTACAATAAAATTTGCCTTTTTTTCTATAGTACCTAGATTTTTCTAAAATGGCATTTTGTACCAGAGTATTTTTAATTGATGTATACAAAATCAGTTAATTTTTTTTTTTATATGATATACTTGTCTTGTGACGCTTACACGTACAAAAAAAATTTAAAAAATGTTAGGAAAACCTAAGAAACAAGTTCGTTATATAAATTCTGTATTTGACTAGCACTGTTGTTTTATATGACGCATTGTATTTTTTACTTGCCATTACAAACCAGTAAATTGCGCTTGTACGCGTTTGTTTTGTTGTGCTTAAGTTAGTACTGTTTTTTTGTGTACTTTTGCAACCTGGTCGATTACGTTTAAAAAAATCGCAAATTAGCTTTGTTTGCTAATGAATAGCATGTGTTTGACATCAAAAAAACCATATGAATTACACTTAACAAAGGGGTTTTACATATATGCTTTATTTGTAAAGGTGACATCAATATTTATGATACTCTTAACATAAGTTTCCAAAATGTACTTCGATACAAAAACGTCGACGACCACTATTTAATTACAAATATTGAATGTCCATAATAATCAAAGTGACCGACATAACGGCAGCTATATGATATCATGTACGTGCTGAATTATTTTATGTTAATCCCAAACGACATTTAAAATAAACGATTGTGGTATCTTTATATTTTTTTAAATAGAGTTACTTTATATAAAAGAGATTGGTTATTTCAGTCAATTAAAACAAGTTTTTTAACATTTATTTTGATGATTTTGCACATCTTTATTCTAACCGCCAAAACATACGATTTTTATTTTTATTGCCGTTAAATTCGCGTGCTAATATATACTATTAAGTAATGTTTCATTTTTTATCTAGGCGTTAAAAAAAGTTTTTGATGCTAAAAAGGTTGAAACAAATTTACTTTTTTAAAATATTTGTTCTTTATAAACCAAACCACCAATATATAAATAAGTCTAATTATCTGTCTTATGCATGTTTTTTTAACGATTATACAATATCACCAACAGAAAGGGCATATAGAATTTTACTTGCCTTAGGTTAAAAGTCGGCATTTCGTGGGACAGAAAATCAATTTTTTATCCTATATTAGCTGTATTTTATATCAGGTATAACAATGCTGCAGATTATACGTAAAAGTGTAGCGTACATTTTTGTTTTGTATGTCATTGCATTCTTAATACAAAAAAAGTCTAAAAACAATGTAAATTGTTGTTTTAAAGACACTTTTTACTTGTAATTAACATTTTTGCAATATAACCTTTTGCAGTTCGCGTGTATTAAATGGCAGAAAACATAAAACAGGTAATGCTCAATAGTTGTTATTCAATATGGCATGTCGTTTTTATAAAACGGCATAAAAAACATTTAAATACTTTAATGAGTGTTTGTGTTACACCTGTATTGTACCCGCAACAAAAACCGCGTCAATACAAAAACAAAACGCATTTCTGTTACCACCATTTCAATACAAATATATAATAGGATTTACAAAGAGCTGCGCAAAAAATGAAGAATGTAATGTTTTTAAATAGACAATGTTTTTATATAAACAAAAAAAAATTACCGTAGTGCGGACTACCCTCAAAAAAGACGAACGAGCCTCCCCTAGGGTTTTTTGTCGGATATCAACCCTGCATGTAACATACCTGTATTACATATTGTTAACACAATAAAATGTGTTTTTATACCTGTTCACGTTCTACGTCTTATTAGTTGGTATCAGGAAGGGGCGTATTTAGGGCGGCACGGGGGTGCTGCAGCACCTCGACCTATTCCAAAAAATTTTGTGCCCTGGGTTTAAGAAGGGTCATTTTTAAAGTGATTTAATCCTTAAAAGTAGAGACTAGAAAGAATTTATTTTTGTTCGTAAAAATCTTCAAATAATTTTTTACTTTATGTAAATTTTTTGATATTCACAATTGAGCAAAAAAAATTGCAGCACCTCTTTTTTGTTTTCCCTAGCTACGCCACTAGTACAGGTATGACATGGGCTTTTTGCATAAAGCGCGATATTGATTAATGCGGCTTAAAACCTAACGTTTTTATGTAACATGACTTAATTACATAAACCATAATCAATCTGTTACTGCGTAAATGCCTTGTATCAGCTAGACATTTTTGTTCCAAATATGTGAGTTGCTCATTTTATGCATTTTATAAAAGCTTTTTCTGACAATAGAAGTTTGTATCGTTTTTCCATATTATTTTTATATCAAATTTTGCAAAAACACGCATGTCTTTTTTTTCGGCTCTGCGTAAACTCGCCAAAATGCCCTGCAATGAGAGCATGCTGAGTTCGCCAAGAGTGTATTTTCATGGCCAAACTTTTAACGAATAACAGAAAGCAGATATTACAATCAAAAACATTTTTATTATAGTACATTAATACCCAAAAGTTTTAGTTTTAAAAGCCATTTTTAATTTCTCGAATTTTTTGATTTTATCTGTTAACTTAACTTATTCCTTACCTAAAACTACCCTTAACCATATTGTCAGTAATATGTATTTTGTATTGTATACTTTACATATTTCTTTTATTCATGCTGGTGCGTTTTCATTTTAGCTTATTGGTCCTTTCTTACCGAGTTAAAACACCGGGGGTCGTTTTTGTCCCTATTAGCGAATGCAAATCAACCGCTTTTTCCTAATAAATCCCAACATTTTTTTAATAAGATTTTGGTTTTTTCAAGTTATAGTGTCCAAAACTGATTTTTATCGATTTACGAAAAAACCATTATTTTTTACTAAAAAACGTTTTGAAAATAATTGATTCTTGTAACTTTCTAGAGCCTTTTTTTTAAACAGAGAAAAAACATGTATATATTTAAAAACAATCTCGTTTTAATATGATTTTTTAATGCTTTGCAATTTTTTGGAATTTTTTAAGTTTTTAGGTCTCGTGTGTAATTTTTTGTCTTTTTCGAATACAGTGCTACCTTTGTATTGGCAATACCTGTAATGGCAATTTTTCTATATTGGCAATTTAACAAAGATGATTTTTTAAAATTTACTAGAATATCCCCGAATATACAACAATATGTATTCCTATAAAAGCAATCACGTATGCATATCAGTGTATATGTTGCATTTTTTTTAAAACAGTTTACCAGGTTTACTATTGCTTTTTAATGGCAATTTATAGTTATAATATAAGCAAATTACTTTATTTTGATATACAGGGTTTTCCGTTCTCCGTGTCCCACTTTGTCAATCAAAGTGTCGTTTTTTTGACCCCTTTTTATATCAATAAAAGTGCCATATTTATATTAATAAAAGTGCCATATTTATATTAATAAAAGTGCCATATTTATCAATCTTATTGCCCTTTATAATAAAATGTCGCCAGAAAGAGCAAATATTGAGAATCAAAACATATATAAAATGCATAGCAGGTACACGGGAGAGTATTGATAATATAATTAGAGACAATACAGTGGCGGTTTCTTGTGTGAGTATGCCGTCGTTATGGGGACTACAATTTTAGAAGCCATTTTATGAGGTATACGACTTTCCATCCATATCAGATCATTTTGAAAATCCTTTCTGGTCTCAAAGTAGAGATGATGAAAGTTCAGACAAGAACTATATCATCACACCCTAGGATGAAAGTACAGAAATTGACTTGATGATAGCCATTGCCCACCCAAATGATAGCAGTATAATGAGGGCCAGAATCATACATCCAGCCTTACAAAATCAAGCAGTTTATGATATTGCAGCGTTGGCTAGGTGTTCGCCAAAAACTGTAACGAGGATCAAAGAAAGATATCAAAACGGGCGAAACAACACTAAGAAAAAAAATCGGATACAAGCAATCGATTAAGAATACGAACCAAAAGAATTTTCTTAACATTTCATCTGACGAGGAGTGTTTATAAAAGAAAAAAAACAATATAAAAACATTAGAGAATGAATTTTTGATAAAACCCAGTATTTCCAGAATCAACAGAGCAATTTGTACGTTTTGTTTAGCTTTTAGCGTGTATCGCTTATTCCTGAGAGACGCAATTCATGAAATGTTATCGATATAAGAATAAGATATGCAACCGAATTCTTGCAGTAAATATCAAGAAGAGGATGCGGAAAACATTTTCTTTCTTGCTGAGGTGGCCTATAACGTCAGCATGCGTCCTACAAAGAAACTAACTGCTGTAAACACCCGAGCCATCCAAAAAGTAACCTGTATTGCAACAAGGAACATTTCGATTTGTACGGTAATGAGAGAAAATAAATTTTTTTTATTGTAAAGAACAAGATTATGCGTTCAATACATATGATTTTTCTATTTTCATTACGAATTTGACAGAAACATTTGACCAAAAAAATAAGAAAAACATAATTTCAGTTTGCGATGATGTAGCCTTTCATGATAATTTTTTCGCTAAAATCTTAATCGAAAATGCTGGACACCAAATCAAATTAAAACCACTCTACTCCCTCTTTTTGATTATAATTGTAAATATGTTTTCTTAATGGAAGTAAATGGCGCGGGCAGGAAATCCAGAATCAGAAGCACAACTGCTGCTTTTAATAGGTGCTACTGCGTGCCATATACAACAAAAACATTGTAATAACTATCACAGGCATTTGTTAGGGGTTTTAATGCGTTGTAGAGATAGAATACCGATTTATGATGATTTAATTATAGTTACTTGTTTTTTTTTAATTCTTTAAAATGTATTTTGATTGACAAAGATGACACTTTGATTGATATAAAAAGAGGTCAAAAAAAATATGGACACTTTGATTGACAAATTGGGACACCCAGATCGTAAAACCCTGTATCACCGTATATATTGTAAAATTGACAACCCATATGGCAAATACAAAAAAAAAAAACCCGCATAACCCTTGCCAACACAGTAAAAATCATACAGCTACTTTATAAAAAGACCTCAAATTCTGATATTTGTATTAAATTCAATGATAAAGATAATAACATTACCAAAATTATGAAAATGCCTTATATCCCGCAGTTATTGATGATAATAGTCAAAGAGTTTAAAAAGAAGGTATCTCACAAGACTAAATGACTTTATAATTGATTTTATTTATAAATGTAACAATAAAAGCATACCTCTAAATAGACCTGCAATAAAGTTTATTGCTGAAAAAGAGGCGGTAAGATTTGGATACGGTGATTTTCGTGGACGCAATGGATGGCTTTTTTAGCTACTGATGAAAAAAGTAATTACGAGGCAAAAGATTTTCGGAAAAGGCGGTGATGCCGATATAACGAAGGATACGCAATATATTGAAAAATTACAGAATCGTTAAGAAAAATTATGCACTGGATGATATTTTGTATTGTGATGAATCAGGATTGTTTTACAGAGCCTACTCAGATAGTACTTTCATTTCAAAAAGAATAAAGGCTAAAGGAAAGAAAAGTAGCAAAGAGGGATTGACTTGTATGTTTACCGATAGGGTTCCTACAGAGAAATTACAAACTGTTGTCATAGACAAGAGCGTAAAACCGCGCAGTTTTAGTCATAGGAATATTGAAGCTATGAAAATTTTCTAACGAGGCAACTCATCCGCATGGATGACACTTACGATATTTTCGTCGTATTTTAAAAAGAATGTGGATTATTTAATGATAAAACAGAATGACATTAAAATTGTAGTATTATGTGATAACTTTAACGGGCATGCAATCGTTGATTTTTCATATGTTAGAGTCAATTTCCTGCCGCCTAATACAACATCATATCTGCAGCCTCTTGATAGAGGAATTATCAGAGCCTTTAAAATGAGATATAATACGAATTTATTGAACCGAGCATTAAACTATGAAAATGAGATGAACACCCCGATATTTAACAAGATAACTATATTTGATGCCTTTGAGTTGATAATAATTTCATGGAATTTCGTATCTACTGAGACAATCAAAAACTGCTGGAAAAGACTTTTAAGTGGCTTAACGCCATTGAACACTAACATAAATGATGGAATTAATAAAAATGAGTTTTGCATAAAAGAAGAAATAAAAAGGGATTATTGTGATGTTTTAAAAATATTTTTTTGTTAAAAAGGTTGATAAATGTATGAATGACACGAAATATTTGCTTTTAGATATTTATAAAACGCCTATTGCACTTAAATTTTATGACGATTTGAAACTACGGCCGCATGATAAAGTAAATAAAAAACAACTGAAACAGATGAGCAATATAAATTCTCTTAGATAAGCTAAATGATTTACTAGAAATAAATACCAATATTTGTCCCGAATTATTACCGTTGCTCTTGGATTATAAAACTCTAAGTAAGATTAAAGGCCAATAAAAAATAAACCTTATTTTAAAAATTTTAATAATATCTTTACTTTTCCAAAAATTTCAATTGGCAAGTTTGCCAAATAAGAGGTAAAAACAAAAATGGCGGAAAAAACTTGCCAATAGAGAGGTTTTACTGTAACAATAAAATTTTATTTTCTTATAATGCAAATCAAAAAAAAAATGTCTTTTTGCGTTATAAGAAAATTTGTACGGAATATAGTCAATGCTTGAATGTCTTTTACATGTATATGAGAAATGCTTAAAATAAATACAAAACATATATGTAAAAGTTAAAAAAATGGCTATTACACATATTTGTGTATTGTCTTTAATGTTTATTACGTTGTATTGGTGTCATAAATTAAATGTCCAATATATATATGTGTGCCATGGTCTTGACTAGGATTCGCCAAATCGCAAGTTACTGTAAATTACTGTAACCTTGATAAGGCAAGTATCTTAAACAGTAAAAACTACACTTTATCATACAAAATTTTACAACATTTTGAGTTATCGTCTGTAATAATAAAATTATAAAATCTACAAATATGCGTGTAAAATAAAGAGACTTGGATTTCTGGATTTACCTGTATAAAACTACACTTAAACTACATACTTTTTATTTTTCATTTGTAAAACAACAATCAAAACGTCACATAATATATTTGTACTGATTTTATGCATAGTATGCATACTTTTGTCGCCAACACGCAACAAATAGCATTATAAAGAAATTTTAGAGGGACTTTTGGTTTTAAAAAAAACATAAAAGAGATTTATTCAAAAATTTTGTATTTGAAAAAAAAATTAATTTGAGCTGTAATTATTTTGTTTGTGATTTATATGTTCATAAAATCATTTATTACATATTCTTGTAATATTATACGAATGCTTATAAAGCGTCATATAAATGGCATTTAACAAACTTCAGATGGCAGAAGTAGGCAGTTTCACATTAAGATTATTACGTTACGCAAATTTAAGCAATATACAACCGTTAAAATTCTACTGCTTACAAGTTAATTTCGTTGAATATGTTTGTGTTATTTCTTGCATAAAGCTAATATGTTATCAAAGTTTTTATTTATTTGATAAAAAACACAAAATATTTGTTGTATAAGTAATTGACAATTTAAATAAACTTAAATTGCGTACTTTACGTATTTTACTACATAAATTGTACGAATAGTAAAAATGCAAACCTTTCCCCCCAAAAAAAATTAACTATGCTGTTACACATAGTTACCGAAAGTTACTGTAAGTTTGTGTAACCTCCAGTTTACTTTTGCTAAGTTACTGTTAGTTTGCGAACCCTTGTCGTTACAAAACTATTCAACCTATAAAACGCGTAGAATACAATGCTTACTTATCTATTTTATAGATGCAAAGCAAAAAAAGTCGTTTTTTTTTTGACGTTTATAACCGAAAATGATGATTTTTTCTATTATCTTGATTTTTCTAGTTTTTTATAAATCGTATGTTTTATATTGTTTCAATTATTTCCATTTTTTAATTTTTTCCAAAATTTCGGCTAGTTATCGAATCTTTGTAAATTTACAATACTTGTCAAGTTTCTACTAGTTTTACAATTTGTACAGGTTTTTTGTGAATTAAAAAGTATTTTTGTCGGAAATTTATACCCATAAAAAACCGTTAAATATTCTTAAAAAAAATTTCTACGTATATTAGTATTGTTAAAAACATAAATTTATATTTTTATATTGCAAAATCATTATAAATAACATTTTTACAAAAGGTTGACAAAATTTATACTACATATATACGTTTAATGCAGGTAGGGACGTTAATAACCGTTTTTATAAGATGCTAGTTAGCTTAAATATCGGTATTGCGATTTTTTTTAGAAAAAAACATTTAATGGGTCAATTTTTATTTTGACTAAATTTTACGCCGAGTTTATTGCTACAAATCTGGTGGTAAGAAAGTTTTTATCTGCAAAAATTTGTTTAAAGTAATTTCGTATTCTAGTTTTGTTGTTCGTTGTTTATTGTTTCTTGTTTCGCGATATTTTTATATTTTGATTCTATAATATCATCAAAAATTGCTTGTTATGTTGCAATTATAACATTTAAACCTAAAATTTAGCCAAGATTGCATCTGCAGAAAAATTACCTGATATATAATTTTAGATTATAATGTTTTTTTTTTGTAACTAGTCGCATATTTTTACGTTAATATT
>JAQFYM010003479.1:0-18537 GCA_034694785.1 Agrenia bidenticulata | reverse complement strand
CATAGATGTATTTGGGATTCAACGCTTGGTTACCAAAATACATCGCATAGATGTATTCGGGATCCATGAGGTTAATTGTCATGATACTTAGCAGAAATGTTTGCATTTATTGATCATAATATCTAAAGGTTAAAGGGTGACGACCGTGTCGTAAAATTGACCTTTCCAACTCAAATCAAAACAAATCCAACAATTACACGATATTTAAAATTGTTCCCTTTCCAACCTCAACATATCCTAATCCAAACCCCAGGAGTGAATTATGAATTTAAAATAACCTTTGACCGTTAATTAATCTTCAACCTAGTTCCAAAAAATACAGGAAATTGTGTCACACCCGGCAATTGACACCTGAAAATTCCCTCTTTACTTTTTTAATTCAATTCTCCCAACTCCCGGCACTCTCAACCCTTCAGAAAAATTCCCACACTCAAATAGACTGTGCGGATGCAGATTCCCTATTCACTCCCACTATTTCGCCAATGGTCGAAAAATCCCTTACCAACTAGAAGTTATCGATGCATAATCCAATCGACAATTGAATTGTCGATAAGATGGATACTTACTTGAGACTTGAAAAGCATGTTAAAATGCAAGTAAATGGATGTAGAAGTACAAGTCTGTGAAGGTGCATTAGAGGCTGAGAGTAACAGCAGAGCCATGTGAGAATCCAAGTATCGCTTCTCGGCCTTTTGGCTAAGATCAAAGTGTAGTAAGTAAAATATGTCTTACATTGTTCTTGAAGTGATCGAACATGTACTAATTGTGTTTTTTTTCTAAAACCTTTCAGGTATCTGTTCTTATCAGCTTAATATCTGATACGATTCCCATTGGGAATCCAGAATATTAAACTGATTTTTGGAAATAGGATGGGGTCGTGAAGCTTGCTTCCGCCCGTCCACGGGTTGACCAGGCATTGCAGTACCGCCTGGATCGGCCCACCCAATCTTAATCAAAAATAATTTTTCGCATAGCTAATACTATTGAGCACGCTAGCACCTTTCCGTAATTTTTCGAGATTGGAACGTAGAAATACATTGTTTTAATTCGAGCGAGTTGCTGTATTTCTCTTCCACCTATGCTCCATAATGGTTTCCTATTTCGAAAGATTTCGGAAAGGTGATAGCATGCTCAATAGTATGTAGTGTCCTTGTGTATTATCGCATAGCATCTCTACTATGTAGTATCGCTTATCATCCCTACTATGTAGTATCCAAGTGTAGTATCCTCTCATCCCTACTAGAAAAGTTATTAAGCTTATTGATTCTTAAAATATAATAGTGTAGTTTATTATTTCCAGTTTCATTAGATTTAATGGAGTCAACATAATAAATTACAATATACCTCATCATACTCATCAACTGTAATTATTTATAAATTCAATATAAATGGTCCATACACCGACCTCAACATCCCATCAAACCCCGACTAGAAAGACAAGTCTCTGACTTTGAAATTATTGTTCCCTGGAGAAAAGCCCCCACTGCTTCCCCCACAATTATTATACCTCGGGCTATTTTCAGAATAAAACTGGCCAAACCACCTACGGAAAGCTTTGATGGCTTTATCCTCCTTGGTCAGTAAAGGTCGGCTGACGTAAGTCTTCCGATTCCAGATCCCAATGTCACGTTCCAACTGCATAGAAATATTTCGAACATATATATTGACCCGATATTGACCCTGAAATTGACCTCAATATTCCAATTACCTGGATAGCCTCCCCAAGAAGTATGAGCAAGCCGAAGGGGTGCAGCATGGAGTTGGACGAATAGAAGCTGTGCGTTATTTTCTGAAGGAGGGGCTCCAATGGGGTGACCATAAAAAACAGAACACCCTTCCCTCCAAATGCTTCAAAGATTAAGTACACCATCCCTGGCCCAACCTTGTTTTCCAATTCATAAAGTAATAAGTAATAGACAACTTCCGAGCACTTTGTAGTATTTTTTAAACATACCTGGTGAGCATGGACATCCATTTGCATGAAAGGGATCCGATTGAAAAGGTTCATCTCATGCCTCACGGTCATAAGGGCCCTGTGACTTAGTTTAGGGTCAGTATTGGCTGTCCAAGACGCTGACCAAACGTGCTTGAGAAAACTCCAAGAAAGGACAGACTCTGAGGGCTTTCCTCCGGTCAGAAGGGCACTTTTGTGGACGATGTTCAGGTGACTTACGTCCGCACCGTTTTCCGGCACTTCCTAGGATCAATTTTTTTTATTTTACAGTGTTCGAAACTTTTTAAGGCAAGTCAAATTTCATACCTGGATGTGGCAGGCGACTCTGAATTCGGAGCGTCCACGGAACTTCCATTGTCCAGAGGCGAGTTCGGGAATCGGGTCTGGAAACCAGGTGGGCTAATTCAAAAGGCAAAACAAACCTAGAATAGGTTGACATGAAAAGTGGATGCCGTTCTTTGTAGCTTGGGAATATCATGAAGTACGGCATAAGATTTCGAACCACTGCGGAAGAAAGGGTCCCTACATCGACTTTCCTGATCGACAACTTAAAATATCGGTTAGTTCGGGAAAACGGGACTTCGGAGTTGGGAGTGTTGGAACGTATCCCGATGTGCTCTAAGAGGTTCGAAAATCGATGCCGTACTTCAAACTGTACGAGACGAGATAAGAGACGGAACGAGATGACATTTTTGGTCTCGTCTCGTTTCGTAGAGAGCCCAAATTCAAGAAAAACCTACGACTTCTCCTTCAGCATGGTACCACAAGTAAATGAAGCCGTTGACCTCCTCAGTGAGCCAAATCTTTATCTTCGCAAATTCTGGAACTGAATTTTGATAATTTTTCATAATTTTTCAAAAAAATTCAAAACCTTTAAACCATTTTATTTAAAAAAGAAAAAGGATTCTTCCCAATACCTGAGTCAGAATAAGGAATATCCACACATTTGCCCCCCTTGCCTTCAAAAGCCCATCCATGGAAGGGGCACTTGATACATTCCCCCTTGACCTCGCCCCCCACCCCAAGATGGGCTCCAAGGTGAGGGCAGTACGCGTCGGCCACGTAGCTTTTCCCACTCTCCCCTCGCCATCCGACTAAATTCAGACCTAAGGGTTTCAAATATATATTTTAGACCTTGGAATCGTCAAGCTTTTGACCTTTGACCTTTTTTAAAAGAGAAGAGTTGTTCTACCAAGACAGCTAATTTCTCTAACAGTTTGTGAAGGGAGTTCCCTGGACTCTAGGACGACGAACCAGCCATTTGGGTACACGGGGGGCATGTCCCCTAATTTTCTCCGCTCTCTTAGTTCGTTTATTTGATTTTTTCTGCTCACGTCGCTCCATTTTCCATCTCCTTTTCGCTTTGCTTCAGAAAATCCGAATTCTGTAAAATCCTATGACAAACGAACAAATTAAAAACGATTTCAAGTTCAGTATTGGCCGAGCATGAAAATCATAGTGTGACCTTTTAGCAATTCAAATTTTCAATATTTCAATTTCAATGTGTCAAATGCAAATAGCTTTTAGACCCTTGACCTTTCGCTTTTAGACCCTTGACCTTGGACCCTCAAGATGACCTTTGCTAAACTCAAAGGGCATCTTAAAGTGCTTAGAAATGATTTTGAGATCTTAAAAACAAACTTGGTTTCATAAAACTCAGTCCTGTAGTTCGGGAGCTATTAAATTATGCACACAAATAATCGAAACACCCTGTACTTTCCCGGATGAATTTTGAAATTTTGGATTTAAGGGCTGTTTAAAAGGTCAATGATAAGTACTAGGAACCAATGGATGTCATAGGTCACTCCAAAAGTCCTATGTGGTGCATATATAAGCTTAAATACCCGCCTTGATTTTGGGCATTGTCTAAAAAAAGTGGTTGAGCTCACCCTGTACAAGTAGAAGGGTCTCCAAAAGAGGTAGTACCACAGACTCGATACCACAAGAAAACTTGTCAAGTACTTCCAATGCCCAAGGACCACCTCCACCAACAAGTCCCAGGCTATAAAAGCCAACTCCACGTTCCAAAACTCTGAAGCCTCTGAAGGGATGAAATGTTCCATATCTTTATGATTTTTCCACAAGTCTTTTATTTATTTAAATTAAGAGGACACTTTAGCTCAAAATAAATTGCAACTTATTGAACACAAATAAATATAAAAAATTCAAATGATATTTTTTCCCAACCATTAAAAGTGATTGCGTAGATTGTATATTGTATAAAAAAATACACAAAACAGTTTGTAAAGTTATTAGTTTTCCTTTGTTCAAGAACCGGTTCCTCTCTCTTTTTTTCTTCTATACTTAACCTTAGGTTAGAATTATACTGATAAATCGTTTCACAGATATCTAGTTAATTAGGTTATTAAATCCTTTAGTAATAATTTGCATGCAATTTAATTGAGCTAGTGTGGGATAATTAATGGTAAATTAAGGGAGGTTAGAGAGAGAGAGATGATATCATCAAATAGATTGAAAAGTGGGACAAAGATCAGTTCAAACTGTTTGTCCTGTCGAAATTAAAAGATATGGAAATCAAATGGTTTTAAAAGTCAAATATTAATAATATTATTGTACTGTTCATTTAACCCTGTAGCACAACCTCCCTATTATCTAATCGCGTGTGTAAGGTGATTAGGTGGATGGGCTTAATTAGCATTAACAAGATATTTGAACAAATGTCCAACTCAGGCCCAAACATTGTGCATGATAACCTTTGCTAGGGGCTTTAATACTCGTAGATAGCTAAAGGCCTCTCACAATTTGATAAGCACATTCGACTGCGAAATAATTACAAGTCATTTTTTTCACACAACCTTTATTTTCATTTTTTATCACAAGTTTAAAAACTTTTCCAAATCCTTACAAGTTTTAACCTTTTGATTTGAGGTCATCTTAAAACTAACGCGCCTTTCATAACACAACACGTAGACACTTATCAAGTATATTAAACTATGTTAAGTAGAAATTATCCCCCCACTGACCTCCCAACTCAGTCAAGGAAATAAGTGAACGTTCAAACGTGGAAGATCCTCCTTCAAATGCCGACACAGCAGACGAGAGATCCTCCCACAAGCTCCGCCTTCAAACCCTTATCTCAGCCCTTGACTCCACCTTATCCTCATCCCTTATCATCCCTTATCATCCCAACAAGACTCTTAAAAGCCTTAACATCTTATTATTCAAAGACGTCTCTTCCCCTGCCCGTGGGGGCCCTTCCTCCGAATTCTGAAAGAGGACAGCAGCCCCCCTGCCCCTTCCTTCTCAGCAATCCCTTGGCACTCGGCTCTGAAGGGACTTCCTGGAATGTGCTTCCCCTCATACTTAACCCTGAGGAAGTAGAAGCCCTCCGTGGGGCAGATGTACTCAACCTTTAAGGATTACAGAGATTCTCACTTAGATTTCCATTAAGTTAATTAACAATTAATGTTCTAATTAAATTTAACTCACTTTGAAGCCGTCTCGGGTGGCTGTGTAGAGGATTTCACACTCCGCTGTGGACTCTGGACAATCGACGTAGACCCCGAGGCGCCCCTCCCCTGCCTTTCTCGTGTTGATTTGGAAACTGGACACTTCTCCTGAGAATAGTTAGAAAAGATTATAGTTAGTTAATTATTTTAAGAGGCAATTTAAAATCGTGTTGAAAAGCAGTTATCTCAACTTACCCTGCTTTGAAAGTTTGAGTCCCTTTCCGAAGGCCACGACGGCTTTAGGATTGGAAACTGGGGCAGCCTTGACCTCACATTCCTTGACCTATTACAAATATTTAATAGTTAATAAATTGCTAATATTACAGTTAATCATGGTTAAGTTAATTTAAGCTAACCTTGACGTTGAAAGGGGATCCTGGGACATGGAGACCTTGGTACTTGATCTCGAAAATGTAGATCCCTTCCAGGGTGACCTTGTAGGAAATCTTGACCGTTCCAGTGCTGAACACTTGGTGGTCCAGTTTGATATAACTTGGCCCTTGGATGTCAATCGACAAGTTTCCAAACTCTAATAATAATTAAAATTTAATTAATATCTATGCTATTACTATTAGAAACTATTAAAAAAATCAAATCGCTTGATGCTTACCCAAGTCTTTGAGATTGATCTGGAAATCGTTGGGTAGGATGGTGACCCCTTGTTCAATTCCAGGACCCTTGACGCCGATGTTCTTGATGGAATTGAGGCCGTCGTGTTTACAAGAAGTTCTGAGGAAAGTGTTAGTGGAGTTACTTGACCCTCGGTGGATTGTGTCCTCCAGGAGCTTGGCCACACATCTCGAGAAGTTGTTGACGTTGGGGAGCTTCATTTTAAGATTTTCTAAGGTCAGAGGTCACTCTGGGATTCCTTGAGACTAATTATGGAATTGTAGTATTAAAATGTTGAGTTAGTTTGTGAATGAAAGGAATGAGAGGCAGGGAGTTCCTTGTCGTTTGTCTCGTCGAGTGTGGAGACGAAAGAGTTGAGAGAGTTGTGAATACAAATAAAGTTATGACTCTTAAAGAAAAACATTGCCCCTTGTTTTACGAGCCCAAAACAATGGATGGGCATGAGCCAATGCAAAATCTAAGCGTATATTTATTATCATTCTTTTAGTCATTGAAATTTGATAGATAAATCCTTTCAGCTTCAACTCACTACTTACAATAGAACTGCAAAAGTGATCGATTTGGTCATAAGAGATTTTTTCAGCTTCAACTCACTACTTACAATAGAACTGCAAAGAGTTCGATTTGATCATAAAGATTTTTTTACAATGTTCATTTATGCGGATGAGAAATTAATAATTTAAATTATAGATTAAATCCTTTCACCTCGAGTCAATAATTACAATAGAACAGCAAAGACTCCGACTTTTTCATGAGGAAATTAAAATGAAGGGAAAAATTATGGAAATTAAGATGCCAATTAACATTTCAGAATGTTAATTAACGTGGATGAGAAAATGATACTAATTATTTCAATTAAATTAAATCCTTTCACCTTCAAATCATTCTTAGCAATAGTTACTACAATAAAACTTATATATTTTTTAAATTGATTTGTTTTTCAAAATATTTTGGAAATATTGTTGACAAAAATTTGAAAATCAAGTTCACATGCTTGAGAAATAACAACACCGTTCTGTTTATGATTTCCAGTTGAATTTACCTAAAATTAGTGGTAGCTAAATCTTCTTTCTACATGTTCTAGTACACTAAGGATATAAATAACAGTAGAATTGTCCAGTATTCATAAGGAACTTTTTGAAGGTCAAGGGTCGATTACCTCTGGCGTCCTCTGGTCGATTTAAAATAGTGGAATCTCTTGCCAGTCATACGAGCCCTTGAGATACAACCCGCTTGTCATAACGACATTCTACTTTTAATATCTTAACTGCAGACAATGACGTAGTGTCAGAAACTTAACGAGAGGTCACGAGGTCAAATTAGTACAGCAGCACGGTTACTACATCTGCTCCCATTACACACTCTCTCGTCTCTCCCTTTTTAGTAACCAGAGATAAAAAGGAATCTGACACTCTTGGCCGACCCTATAGAATTCAGCCGAGCCTAAAATGACTCATTCCTACAATTTCCATACCATTAAAAATCCCAAAGCTTCTTATGCTAAGTGTTCCAGAAAATGCAAAGACAATAAGGAGGTTACGATAAAGCGCGATTGTCATCTGTTTGTGTCTGCACCAATGTCCAGAGAGCGTTCCTAAAGTTGTCCCAACCTCCCTAATAATGCTAAGCCATAAATGTTGTTTAATAGCTGAAGGCTCAAGTTCTCAAATAGATCCAATGAGCATTTATTTTAATTAGGTAAATTGAGACAGGCCATTAGCTCAGGAACTCAAACATATAAATAAAGAGATTACACATTTGAATAATTAAAGTAATTGACTAATTAATAAAGCTAAGCTGGACTGCACTTGATACCAGAGAGGTTGGTAATAAAATGTTACCCTGACTTGGTTGAAAGATAATTAAAAGTCTTTGAACCTATTAAATAAAATGGACTGGATATCAACTGATGATAGGATAATTTTTTTGACATGGCTAAGGAGAATTGTCGAAATGAAATTGCAAGAAAAATGGGACAAAGTAGTAGGAAATGAGGATAAACATTTATGATTCAATAAACTCATTAAAAGTGGGGACGAAGTGTGCGTATGCGGATTCAGAGAACATTGCCAGTTTAATGGGAACAGGGAGAGACTAGTACATAATTCCCAGAAACACTTTTTACTACCATTTACTACTAATTACAATTAACTACTTTATTCGGGTTTTAATTGGGTCTTTGCTCCATTTTCAATTGCAATCCTATTTTCATTGTTTCTATTTCAAACGACGATTTTTCAGAAAAATTCCCAGTTTAAAATTAAGTAGCTTTTTCGCCAGTTCGCGAGGGCTTATGTGATTTCTGTTCCCTGTCTGCCTGTCTGGTTAGACCTGGCTGGTTAGCAAGGTCAGCACAGGGTCTCAAAACAGAAACAAATGCTAAGTTCCAAGATGGGTCAAATCTGATAAATAACTCACCAGTAGGGGCTACGAAGGGTCTCAAAAATTCTCTTTACGAATTTAAATTTGCTGCTATTAACGCAGATACACCACCCTCGGCTGACCCTCATTGATAAAGTTAGATTGTTATCCTTTAGAGTAAACTCTAGCGGCTTGTCTTGATGACCTCACTCACACTCGGATTTAATTTAATGAGGTTAAATCGTTAATTGTTCCTAGAAATTAAACAGGTTCACCATTGTCTGTCACACATTAATACCTATACAAGGAACTATCAAGATAGCCCGCTAAACAAGGGTCAACTCAAGTCCTTGCTATTTTATACTTCAATTATAATTAAAACATGCAAATAAAAAAATACATACCTATGCGTCCAAATGTTTAAAGATAAAAAGTAGGTTTTATTCCACTTGAGAAAGGAGGTTGTTAAAACTACCCAACCCACCCTTAGCTTTACAAAGAGAGACGGATACTAAAACGAGAGCAACGGACATTTCAAACTTTGCAAACCTCTTTATACACGACTTTAATTATATAGTTACAGATATTTGTACACTGGACATTATATGTGTACACACAGAACAAGTCATAACCAGAACCACATTCTATAACATAAGCACAAAAAAATGGAATCATCCCTTATTCCCCAACCTTATCAACACAATGGAATCAAATCACAAACACTATCATTATCATTATATCATCTATTTATCAGTATGGACTAATCTCCTCTTCTCTCTACATTTTAAAACCAACGACATTTCTTATTTCAACTATTTTAAACACGCACTTCTTAATTGGGCTAAAAATCTACGCACTTGACCTTTAAAGTATACACACTATATTACTATACAGCCACCTATATTGTTTTTAATCTCGTCACAACTGCTGCATGGCCGTAGTCGGTACTTAAAGTTAAATCCTTCTATTAGTTTTCACTTGATTGGAAATGAGAAGCTGAAATTAAAACAACTTTCAAAGTGAGCCACTTTTGTCCTTGGGAGATGCGAGGAACGAAAAGATAACGAAGTCCCTAAGGGGCCCCTGGATAAGTCACTATATATTACTTACTAAGAATATTTACTATCTTCTACACATCCTTTCCTCATTCATAATTGTCAGTAGCTCGAAAAGCGTTCGAAACGAATAAATATAGCAAATATATGGAAAAAATCAGTCCAATATCTAAAGAGTGTTGCAATGCCTTTGTCAAAACACTTGTACAATATATCTAGAGTCTAGTCATGATACTCCTTCATCAATTGTAGTTTGGATATTCTCTAACTCCAGCGGGTGGCTGCTGGTGATAAGACTGCGGAACTTCGTAGCCATAGGTGATAGGGTAGCTGTAGTTGACCGGCACGGGTACGAGCATCTGAGGTTGCTGGGGGGGAATAGCTTGGTGAACTGGAAGTACAAGTGGATCTATCTTGGGAACTGAAGCAGCTGCGGCTCTCATCTTTGCACTTTGATTCGCTTTATTCGACTTCCTCTCCTCTTTATCACCTAACGTCTTCCGTTGACAGTATCTTCTATGAGCACTCAAATGCTGCGGCTCAGCAAAGCCTTTGTCACAGTCATCACATCGATGCCGCATGGCCTGCTCGATCTCTTCCACACTCTGAAGACGAGGGGGCTGGTTCTTTTCATGGATCTTCTCATGACGTTTCAGCTTGGATCGGCTAGCAAAGCCTTTCTTGCACATGTCGCAAACGAATGGTCTCTCTCCCGTGTGACCCCTCATGTGAATCCTGAGCCTGTCTCTGTATCGGAATGATTCTCCACAAAGTTCACACTTGTACGGACGCTCCCCAGTGTGACCTCTCATGTGGATCCTCTTATGGCTCATGTGGGTGAAGCCCATGTTGCAGACCTCGCAAGTAAATCTAAATTGCTTCAAGTGCACCGTTTTCACGTGCAGACGGAGATTGGTAGGGTTAGCAAACACTTTTCCACAGTCTTTGCATTTGAAAGTCTCAAGGTTCAACTCGGCATGTTGGCCCTGGTGATACTTGAGGTATGTTGGGTGAGAGAATGACTGACTGCAGATTTCACACAAATATGCTTTCTCTCCGGTGTGCGAAATTCTGTGAATCCGAAGTCGGTGTTGTCTGAAAAACGCTTTGGAGCAGAATTCACATTTCAGAGGCGGGATTTCCCAGTGACTTTGCTCGATATGGAATTCTCGCTTTAACGAGCTCACAAAGCTTTTGTCACAATGTTCACATTGGTATGGAGTTTCTCCAGTGTGTAATCGAACGTGGATCCGTAGTTCACTAGCATTTCGGTATTTTTGTCCGCAAAAGTCGCACATGTGCTTCTTACGATCTACATTGAATTTTTACAAACGAGAAAGTCAAAACAAAAGAGCTAGAATTATATTTAAATGTCTGCAAGATAAATTTACCCGCTTCATCATCTTGACTACCCCCTTCGGGCATTTCCCCATGCTGCTTCTCCAAGTGCTTTCTTAAAAGACCAGGTCTTCTGAACTGCTTCGAGCATTTATCGCAGCTATAAAGTTGAACTTGAGCTAGAAACATAATAAAATTATAGTCTACACAATTGCAGCAAGAAATCGTTGTAACATCCTAAATTATAATAGTGACAAACATACCACCGCCAGGTTGATGCTTCCGTTTTACATGCACGTCCTTTCTTCCTTCGTCAGCAAATGTGCGAGGGCATTCAGGACACTTGACACGGTTGCCCTGCTTTTTCCTTCTGTTTCTTCGTATCAGCTTCTCTCCGGTATCAATGTCCACGAACTCTTCCCCTTGCTCCATAAAATCTTCTCCCAGTTCATCAATGTCCCCAAGACGCTTTTTCCCACCCAGTTCTTCATCAGAGTCAAGATCTACCTCGGAGTCTCCGGAAGAGTCATCCTCTGAGTCGAAATCTTCGTCTCCACACTCATCGTCAGTATGTCCTTAAATAGTTTTTCATTCAATTAAGATTTATTTTACCTCATGAATTTAAATACATTTTCAACTCATTTAAAAAAAGCTTACCTGGAGACCATTCCGGTTCACTTTTAGGTGACCCAGGAGCCTCATCCTCCGGCCTTTCAGCCTTCACCTCTTCCTCCTCTTCCTCATCGTCTTCTTCAGCCAATAGCCATTTCTTGTAGTTCGGTTTCTTCACCAGCCTGCCAGAGTGAGTCTGAAGGAAGGTCACTTCCTCTTCGTCCTCATCATCATCTGGATAGTCTTCATCGTCATATGCATATTCGCTATCATGGAGATGATCCTCCTGGTCAGATGCGTACTCCTTTTTGACCCCGGAATCGTCGTATTCTGCTTTGACCTGTGCTTTCGTCTTTCTTCGCTTCTTCGTCCGATCCAGAGGCTCCAAAGTAACGTGAGGGTAGAGGGCTGCTTTGGAGACGATCGTCTTCTTCCTTTTCCCACCCCCTCGCTTCGATCCTTTGAGAGATGATATAATCTTGGCTGCTGTGATACTATCTGAAATATCTGAAAGGGACGAAACAGTTCAAATTAAATTATTAAAAAAATACAGGGTGTCCAGTGCCCAGTTATTCGCTCACCACTGACAATGGCCATTCTAGTGACATCGATTTGACTCAACAACCCAGTCATCTCTGTCGAGTATTTCTTCCTCTTACAAAAATTGGTTTCGAAACTCTGAACGATCTGGTCCTTAATCGTCTCCTTTAAATTCCCTAGGGTCTTTTCAAGCTTTTTAATCTCTTGAAAAATCACCACCGCATCCGTCACCACCGAGTGACAAGGGACACACAAAGGGACCGTATTGACCAACTCAGAGTTCTTGGAAAGATCAATCTCGTCCATACAGCAGCTAAGGATTTGGAATATTATGGGCAAGTTAATATGCGGATGCTCTTCTGTCGCTGATTCCGCCGTGCTCTGCTTAGGGGCCCTTTGAGTCCCTTCACTGACACCTTCGTGACCTTCATCCCCAATAGCCGTCCCAGTACTCTCAGCTCCTGTACTACTGCAGTCTCCTTTGGAAAGGAGATCAGGGACACCCACTTCTGATACTTCTGGAATAGTATCCAGAACCCCGCCTTCACAGCTGGTATCTGTGGTCATACTCTCTCCCATGGACACCTCCTCAGAAGACGTCCTGATCGTTGCATAACAAACGAGACACTTGACCTTGGTCGTGTCATCAACACCAATACCCCCTTCCGACTCTTCTTGACACTGTGGACAGTTGCACGGAGGCTCTTTGACTTCTATGGGCACGGGCTCTTCGGAGTCGTCGTCATCAATGGTCAGGGTGATCTTGGAAGGTCCTTCTTGCGGTAGGGACTCTGGGACATCTGTCACCTCGGTTCTTTCGTCCTTCAACTCCTCGACTTTATCTTCAGGAAGTTCAGGGAGTTCTGGGGGGACTGACATAGGGAGTTGTGGAGGTGGTGGTCCTTCCATAATTTGCGTATCAAGGAACACTTGGCTCATCTGAGATTCGGGAAGTAGCATTGGATTCTCCAGCTGAGACTCCAGTTCCGGATCTTCAAGCGGAGGTACCGCCGGTATCTCCTCCAGCAAATCCATCTCCACTCTCAAATCCTTTTCGATCAAAAAGTTTCAAAAAATTAAAAGATTTCAATCCCAAAGCTTTGGATTTAAACCTTGGAGGAACTCCCGCCGATTCATCCTCAACTAATCACAAGAGAATGCTCAGAGGGTTCCTACCTGGCAGTATTTAGTCTCAAAAACATATCCACTCCTCTATCATCCCTAACACCACGTTCTCCAGTGTCTCCAATGTCAATTAATTAAATTATTATTGTCCATTAATTGTCCATTAATGGACAAAATTAAACAATGGAGCTCAAATAAGTCCCTTAAATCAATGGACGAGTCGCTAAAAAGGACCCTCTCACCAAATCATGACTTGGACCCTCTGTTCAATGTGAAGGCCCAAGCTAGACAATAACTAATCAACGGGGTCTTAATTAAGTAAGCAAGGGCAGAGAGGTTTGTACATTATTCGCACAATTCATAAAAACCCGAGGGATTGAGAAATCGGGTATGAGAATTTTTTTTGCATAAGAAACTGGGATTTTGCAAATGCTGAGAGCGAAGTCTAGCGTCAAAATTGAGCCCCCTCTGGTCCAATTTCAAGGAGGGAAGATTCAAGTAGTCGGCCATACCAAACACGCGGAACTTGTCGATTGAGCTCAGTCTATTCCCTGTTCCGTACCAAGACGGTAGTTTCCACCAACCATGAGGTAATTGATTAACTAATTGTAATTAAATATGTAATTGAGCTTCTCTAACTGGCTTGTGGGTGTTGAATTGCAGTGGTAAGATTTCCAAGGAGTATTTGTTCGAGTGCGTCAATGCCGTTCTCGAGCACTCGGCCACGGACAAGAAGCGAAAGTTCTTGGAGACGGTGGAACTCCAAATCGGATTGAAGAATTATGATCCCCAGAAGGACAAGCGTTTCAGCGGCACTGTCAGGTAACTAATCAGATTCACAATTAAAGTTTACTAATTATTATAAATTTTGAAGGGCCCCCGTCCCGTGTAGGTCATCAGTCATGTCACTGTCACATGAGCATGTCACATGTTAACTTTTTCTTGTTTATAATCCATAGGCTGAAGAGCATCCCTCGGCCAAAGATGACAGTCTGTATTTTGGGAGACCAACAGCATTGTGACGAAGCTAATGCACAAGGCCTTCCCTGCATGGATGCTGAAGCTCTTAAGAAGTTGAATAAGAACAAGAAACTTGTTAAGAAACTCGGTAAGTGCTTATCATGAGACTTAGGTCAATTTTGAGTTGAACCCTGGCCAGTGCTGCAAATTTCAAATCATGACGTCGATGAATATTTGATTTTGAATTTTAAAATCCAGCAAAGAAGTACGACGCGTTTTTGGCAAGTGAGTCTCTGATCAAGCAGATCCCTCGTCTCCTGGGACCCGGGTTGAACAAGGCTGGAAAGTTCCCTGGTCTGTTGACCCACCAGGAGTCAATGACCCAAAAGGCCGATGAAGTTAAGGCTACTATCAAGTTCCAAATGAAGAAGGTAAGAGCTTTTCGAATCTACATTATAAGAATTACGATGTGAGTCTAAAGGTATGGTGTGTCCTTAAATTAGGTCTTGTGCCTTTCTGTGGCGGTTGGGAACGTTGGAATGACACCCGAAGAGCTCGCCTCTAATGTACATCTATCAATCAATTTTTTGGTATCTCTGCTGAAGAAGCATTGGCAAAATGTTCGATCCCTTCACATCAAATCCTCCATGGGACCCGCTCAGCGACTCTTCTAAGCGACTCCTATTTTAATTCATAGTTTTCTTGTGAGAACAATGTCAGAGGGTAATAAAGGTTTCGTACAGAAAATACTTTACTAATTGTTTATACTACCAAAACGCTGTTACAGTCTCATAAATTATGTTGATAGTGTCATAGTGTGTCATAGTCATTGCAACTTTTAGAATCGTAGATTTAAAATTTTAAAGACGCTGATTTGTCACTCAGTATGTACGTCCATATTCCAGTTTAACTTCATGGTAGAAAAATATGGGCATTATGGGCAAGTAGGTATTACGAAAACGACTCCACAATTGATTATCCGAAGCATAGATTAGATATCATCATTAGATTTAATCCCCAAAATGTTTAATGTTGAATCAATTTTATTCGATGTAACGATTCCATAGATTTAGATACTTGAATAATCGGATTCCAAGCAGAGAAGTTAGTTACTTAATGGTATGCATTTAATTACCACTTGCAAAAGGCTGAACTGAAAAAGCCAAAAAGTTTCGAACCCAATCATCATTAGCTTAGCTAACTACAACGTTTGAGATTATTATCCATTTTCTAAACTTATCACATGCCATACAAAATCAGTATAGAAATTTTTTAGTTTTAAAATTAATTTTATTGTAAATATTAAATATTGAAAATTTAATTTATTAAACAAAATTCTCCAATGGTGAATGGCATTCTTCCAGATGACATTTTTTTCCTTAGGAAAAGTAAGTAGTAGGTACTAAGTTTTACTTATCTTGGGATTTTTGAAATTTCGAAACATTACCTTAGAATCGGTATTATTTTGTATAAAGTATTCAGTTTTGAAATCGGAGGTGAGCTTAACTGATTCCATACACCCGTAAACAAATATTTAATATACATTTATGTATACATAAAATCATCATGTTCTCTGTTCTCCAGTATCAGTCGTCAACCACTCGTCATCACTTTCAGAATGTGAACTGTAAAATTCTAATATTATTCCAATTTTCTTTGCAAAATTTAAAATCGTCTCCTTTCCAATAATCTGAAAACGTAAATTGAATTTTAACCATAAATTCTGAAAGTCTGCGTTTGTTTTGAGTTTAAAAAACTCACAAGTGCAACTTCATATAGCCCGAGCCAGGTTGATAAAAAAAATTCAAGCTTCTAAGCCAATTTATGAAAATCGGTGGGGATACACCCATAGGGTCACTCTAGTATTAAAGTTTCGCAAGTAGTACTTTGTATTTGCTAGAAAGGAACCATGAACTACCAGTATGCAAAATTTCAAGCTTCTAAGCTAATTGATGAAAATCGGTGGGGGTACCCCCATAGGGTCACTCTAGTATTAAAATTTTGCAAAACGAACTTTGTTTTTGCTATTTTAAAACCGTTACCTACCACAGTGCAAAATTTCACCACCCTAAGCCAATTTATGAAAATCGGTGGGGGTACCCCCATAGGGTCACTAGTGTAAAATTTTTGCAAGTTTAACTTGGTAGTTCTTATTTAAGAACCATAAACTAACAGTATGCAAAATTTCAGCTGTCTAGCCTAATTTCTAATTTTTTTTATCTGTAACCATAACCGGTGGGGGTTTTCTGGTCACCACAGGTCTCCTACTCGACCGGTTTTGCCCATCTTCGGACTCGTTAATTGTACTGACCTCATACACGGGTGTACCAAATTTCAAGTCAATCGGACTGTTTTGAAGAGAGTTATCGTGATGACAGACAGACAGACGGACACGGTGATCACATAAGCCCTGGCTCGGGCTAAAAAATATAATTTAAGATTTAAATTTAAATATACTTCAAAACCCATTAATCGGATGAAGGTGAGATGCTGCAATCCTTTCAAATCATCTTGCAAGTCGTCTTTTCTGCTCCTAGGCCCATGTGTCCAAATTCTACAAATGTGCAGCGCTCGAGACCTGAAAATTTGAAAATAAAAACCAATGACACTATGACATCTTTTATAGAAGTCATTTTGAAGCTTTCGAAATTTAGGGTCAAACAGATCGTTCGGGGGCTAACTTGCAGGAAAAGTTCTTAAGTGCCTTGAGAGCTAGTTGGAGATCCCCTGGGGCTGTGTTGCCACAAAGTCTTAGGCTGAGATCCTTGAGTCCCTTGAGCCCGGATAAAATCCCGACAGCTTCTTGCAAACGAATACCCACCCCCATGGTACAGGTATCGGTATCTTGGTCTCCAAAACACAAGCTGAGTAGAGTAAGATTGGGGAACCATTTGACCACATTCGAAAGTGAACATATTTCAAACAGATTATAGCGGACATCCCATGGAAGTGATAGTCTCCTAAGATTTAGATGAGGAGGAGCGTTTAGATTGTCAGCATTGGAAAGAAAATGATCTTGAGGGCAGTAATGATATCCTATACGAAGGGTTTCCAAATTAACAAGCGTCTTGATGACCATTTTGAAGAGATGTGATTGTATTTCTCTTGGTCTCTCGACATTACTGCCGTCGGCGTCATCCATCAACTCAAGCGTTTTCAGACTCTTTCCAATTGAATGAATCTGGTGAGTCAGAAAAGGGAAACTCGTAGGGTCCACCAAATCGGAGCAAAGTTGGAGAATTTTTAATTGATTTGAAAAGTGGGTGGTTGATAGAATCTTTTTGCACTTGGCGATCTGTCCCGTCGAGCCATTCAAATTCCCTCAAGTTCTTTGTTATGTGTTGTAGTGCAGTGAGTTTTTGGCACAAGCGGTCATTATTGGCGTTACTTTTCATAATTATTCTCAGTACTTTCAGTTTCGTGGAAGCGGCTACGATTTGAACAAAAAAGTCTTGTATTCCTTCGGATATTTTATAATGTAATTCTATCTTGATACTTCGTAGATTAAGAGTAAGCTCTTGCACGATACACTTGCGCAGTGCATGCGCCACGACTGCCTCCTGTCCAATTAAGGTCAACCTGAGGTCAACCAGGGAGCATCTTGTAAAATCCACCAACCTTGCCCCTTGCCCTGGGGGCATTGATATTGAAAAAAAATATCCAGGGACTAGGGACTGGTTTACAATGATATTTTATGTTTCCAGTACTTACGTCCTATCCAAGGACATAATCTGTTGGGATAACTTGGGAATTCCGAGGGGATACTCTGACGAAAACGAATTGACCGCTGAAATGGGGGACGTCTGTATTTTGAAAGACCAATAGTAGCACTGTGACGGAGCTAATGCCCAATGCCTTCCCTGCATGGATGCTGCAGCTCTTAACAGTTGAATCAGAACAAGAAACTCGGTAAGTGCTTATCATGAGACTTAGGACAAGTTAGAACCCTGCACATTTCAAAACATTACGTCCATGATTGTCGATTCACGAATATTTGAAATTTATTTTAAAATCTTAAAATAAAATCCAGCCAAGAAATTAGATGCGTTTTTGGTAAGTGAGTCTCTCTCTCTCTAATCAAGTAGATCTTAC
Source organism: Agrenia bidenticulata (assembly GCA_034694785.1). Classification (NCBI taxonomy): domain Eukaryota; kingdom Metazoa; phylum Arthropoda; class Collembola; order Entomobryomorpha; family Isotomidae; genus Agrenia; species Agrenia bidenticulata. The sequence goes on along the minus strand of JAQFYM010003479.1, from coordinate 400 downwards.
TCACGCTTCAACTTTTGACTACCCGACGCTACCCGTGGCTCTTACTTGTGACCGTTTTTGGAAGAAGTATCCAAATCCTTACAAATAATTTACCCGATTTCTCACACACTTGGACACTTGACAGCTTAACATTTGAAATAGCATTCCTTCAAGGTATTTGGTTTACCACCCTTTGAATAATCAGAGTATCTCTTGCATTTGATCAGCTTTTGTACCCTGTGGAATGCCGTAAACGCAAATATATCAATTCATAGTTTTATCCCAGATTTTGAATCTCCAAAATAATAGTCCCCAAACCGTTCATCCCGAATTTTTTTCCAATGAATTTTATTCGATTTAACGATTCCAAGGATTTCCAAGCAGAGAAATTATTTAATGATATGCATAAAGTTTGTATTTA
>JAQFYM010003478.1:0-18541 GCA_034694785.1 Agrenia bidenticulata | reverse complement strand
AAATGCAGTAAATTAAAATACAAAAAATGTTTTTTTATTTATTATTTTTTTTTTAATGAAAAAAATTATATACAACCATGCACTTTTTTTAAAATTGTATATAGATATTAATTGCTGTAAAAATGATTTTTTAAAAAAAAAACATAAAAAAAGCATAAAAAAGCAATACGTATATTAACCGCAGCTGCAAAAAAGCCGACCACAAGAAAAGTATAAAAAATATCTTTCATTTTTGTATAAAACATTTTTGTAACCATCCTATTTTTTTTTCTTGCTATGCACTAACATTTTGAACGGATTTTTCGCTATACTTGCGGCACTTTAGCGCATAATCTGTGCGTATATTTTTTTTGATACATTAAGCGTTTTGGAAATGTATAAAAAATATCATTTTTTTGTGCATAAGACTATAAAGCAAGCTTGTGAAAAAAAAATACAAGCGTAACTGCAATAGTTATAATATCTTAAGTAAATCGGTTCCATAGTCCGATCACAGTGCCTCACCTGGGGGTAGAGGGACTTACCCCCTCCTATAGAAAAATTTTTACGGGTTGAGTTAAGTAAGAAAGGGTTTCTTATTGTGTTGAATATTGGTGTATTTTATAATCTAAAAAAAAAACATAATTAACTTTTGCCAAAAAATTATAAACGCAAAAACTCAAACAAAAAATTCTTAAATGGTAATTTTTGTTACATTATCGACTCACCGCTTGCTTGGAATTTCTAGGTTACGCCACTGTCTTAATATGCATGCTATAAATATTACACCAAAACCAAAAAATTGCTTTTTATCATTTATTATTCTGCCGTAGAATACAATTTTTGCATCAACAACTGTTACAACTAAAATGCTGTATTTACAACGATCGTTTCTTTTAAAAAAAAGATCTCAGCAAAAAAAAGTAAGGTAAAGCTAAAAACTACACTATTTGTTGGCTTTTACACCAGCCATTCCGTCGTTAGTTTTGTGGGTGGAAAACTCGCCTGGATAATTAATTTATAGTTTTTGTTTGAATATAATTAAAAAGATGTTTATGTTATTTTTTTTTGGTGTTTTTTGTCTTTCAGAAGTGTTTACTGTAGCTTATGAGATTAAAATTATTTTATTGGGAGTGTTATTTTACCATTCTTTGTAGCCCCTACCAAGCATCAACCTTAAACCACAAAATAAAATTTAAAGAACTTATATGGTTTAAATAAGTGAATTGACCATTTGCATTCCTTCTGCTTTTATTCATAATATTTTATATTTACGTATCGGTTTTTGTCAAATTATCAAGTCTTTTAGTACATACAGGCAGTGGCGTAGCTATGGGGGGGCATGTGGGGGCTTTGGCCCCCCTGGAAAAAAAAGTTACGCTTGAATTTAAGAGGGTGTCTTTTTTTGTGCAGAGATTATTTTGATTAAAAATTATGAAATTTAAAAATTTTAAACTATACATTTTTTTAAAAAAATAATGAAGATTTTGCAGTTCATAAATCGTGTTTTTAACCCATATTTTTGTAAAAAACACTGACTAGCATTATCGAAAAAACTCCTGGCTACGCCACTGCATACAGGCCATGTTGTTTTTTTACTAGCAGTATTTACAATACAATGTACGACGTAAAACCTTATGCATCTGTAACTATAAATTTTCTATGCTGTATTAGCAGAAAACAGCTTTACTGCGTCATAATTTGATATTTAAACAATTTAAGTCTTCAGTTATACCGAAATATGCCACATAACCGCCGTAATTTGTAATGATATGTGCATCTTTTTGCATTTTTGCGGTATGTGTAACGTGCAAAAATACTTTATCGCAAACATTTATGTTCGTCAAAATTTTATGTGCGCAAACAACTCTTAGTGTTGTGGTTATTCTTTTGATTTCCGTTTGTCTTTTATATTTAACAGTTTTTCTTTCATTTTTTCGTTAATATTGACTATATTAAAATCTTAAACTTATAGATAAACTGTGAATTTTTTTTTTGACTGCAAGCAAAAGTATTTCTTTGTAAATGCATATTGTTGTGTATAAAAAATTTTTATATTTATATTAACAAAAAACATTTTTTTTGAGTAAATTACACTGGTTATAAATCAATAATATATATAGATCTATGCGACACGGGTGTAAACAAAAACATTACTAATAAATTTGCAATAAATAAAAAAAAACATATATAGTATAATTTTTTGATAAGCATGCAGCAACATAGACGACTATGTATATACTTAATATAAATACGATCACACACTTATATTATAACAAAAAGTGCAAGCCAAAAAGCAAAGCAAGAAAACAAAAACAAAAAACGGTCATAACCTGGTTTCAGACAAAAAAAATACAAAGGAATTCTCATGAGCTGTATTGTTGTTTTGAACAGTAACTTGTTATTCATACAGGCAATTTCTTACTACAAATACAGTTAATTGTGAGATTTAAATTGCGATTTGTACTTTATACGTCTTCTGCCAATAATTTTTATTTCTAAATCAGTCTTCTATACTTAAAAAGTATATGCTAATTATTGCAAAAAACGATTTTTGTAAGTTCAAAAAGCAAAAGTTGTTTATAATAAGTCTTTGTTTTGGTAATATGTCTTTTTTTATCTTTATAGCAGGTATATCGAAATTGATTATCACATTCGTAAACAATACTATAGTATATGATTTTTATTTTGCTTTTTTGATTAGAATATTTATGAAAAAATAATAAATCGTAGTAATAAATCTATTTATATGTATTTTATTTTGGAAATTAATACAATTTTTTCTTGCCTAAATCGTATAAAAAAACTGTAACATAAATACAGCCGGTTTTAATGTTAGCCCTATGTTCTTATATAAGTTTGCTAAAGTGTGTTCAAGAATTTTATACATTTTTTTGTATTTATCAACTAAAAAAGATGTTTTGAAGGGCATTTACTATATTTACAGCATTTTTTCCGAACATTATGCAATACATGCAAAACACAAAATCTGTAAAAATTCACAGAAACAGTTAGAAAAACAGACAGGATACTTAGTTTTTATACTGTGATTTAAAACACTTATGTCTTCTATGACTATTTAACTTAAATTAATCAAGGGTAAATAATATTGTATTCCATACGAATTTTATATAATTTTTGTGCAGAATGAGTTTGTGGTGACCCGGCAATAGCCCGATGGGTTTTTTTTTGTTAGGCCTTGGCAGTTTGGGTAAAAAAGTCCGGTTATTTTGCCATACACGCTAATTATATTTTTTTTTATAAGCTAAAAGTGCTATTATACAAATTATACATAGTTTTACCTCATGTATCTATCCAACATTTCGAATATTTTAATTAGAAAAATTTAAAAGCAGCATATATAAAAATTGGTTCCTTTCAAAATGAGCTCTGACCAATGTTCCATTGGGCTTTCTTTGATACACCTCGTTGACTACTCCTTTAGCTAAAAAAAAGTCCTTGCACGCCACTGACACGACCGTGCTCTGTAATACTAAAAAAAGCAGCACACAGTGCACCTATAGGTTAATTTTGATACGGTTCTTTTTGGTATAAATTTTTAACAAGTATAGTCTAAAAGGTTTGTTACAAGATTCATTTGTATGTTATTTTTTTTTATTATATAATTCTAAGCATATTTTTACAGATAAAAATTATAAAACAAAAAAAAAATACATTACCTGTATTAAATATTTCAAAAAAGTTGACAAATATACAGTTTATAGAAAATTTCCGCGTATAAAATCTATTTTTTGTATACATTTAAGAAATTATTACATTATACAAAAGAAAAAGTATGACACATAAAAAATAAACTTTATAAAGAATTTTTTATATTTTAGTTGTTTGACTTCAACAAAAAAATATCTATTAATCAAAGGATAAAAAATAAAAAAAATCGAATGTAGCAAAAAATCACAACTAATCCATACAGAAGCAAAATCTTATATACGATTCTAACCGCTTACATAATAAACGACCAATTAGTATCAAATTTTGAAAAAAACAAAAAAAAACTATGAGAACAGTTAAGGCTTACAACAATAAATCGTATACAGTTCACTAACCTTATAAATCAACGACGAAAAAGTTTTTTAATTTTTAAAAGGGTAACTTCTTACTTAGATAAATACATTAGAATCAACCTTTTAAACTTTGCAAAAAAAAAGTCTTTTTTCAAGTCTAAAGCTAAAAAATGCGACGAATTAAGTGATCAATATTAGTTCATTATAGTGTTTTGTATAAGTAATAATTCATTGAAAGCAACAAAATAGTAATTACGCAGTTTATGTAGCTCTCAAAAAATATATTTTTAGTTGATTTAAATAGCCTTCTTTAAATCATGGGATTAATTTGTTCGTATACCGATTTTGCATGTATTTTTTATTGATATGTTTTTTTGTCAATGCTTCAGTGAACGGCTGCAAGAAAATAATGATCTACATTTTTTTTTTGCATAAAAAAGTTTTTTTCGGTTATTTTATGCTTTTTTAAAATCCGAAAATCCTCTCTCTAGTGTACAATACGAGATTCATATCAACGAACAAAAAAGCCACGTTGCGCGATTCTTAACAGAAATATAAAAATAAAAATTCACAACAATCTTAGCATAATATTTAGGCAATCTAGAAAATATCTATTAGACGAGGTTGACTTCTTTTTTAGTTTAAAACTTTGTTTAAGGACGTGAGCACAAAGGGCTCATGATATATCATTTTATCTTTTACGATAGCCATGCAATATGTTTTATAAAGGCAAAAAATTGTTATTTATTGTTTTTTATATTATATAGAAAATTACATATAAAATGTTAATAACGCCAATTTTTGTTGCAGAGCTGTAAAAAAAGTTTTAAAAACAATGCAAGTGTATAAAAAAAGCATTGTGTATCTTTTTGGAATACTTTTTTACAATTAGATTACCAAAAACTATATATTTTTAATATATATTGAATCAAAAGTCCAAAAGTATTACGGATAAAGGCGGTTAAGGCACCAGGCAAAACAAACGTCTTTTCAGTCGAACTACATTTTCTGACATCTTTTTGCAAAAAAAAAAAAAATATTTTGTCTTTGCATTTGTCATTTGTAAGTCATTTGTATGTGATTTATCACACTCATTTTGTGGAAAATGACCTTATTGATTTTATAGTCATGCAGAAAAATTTCGCCACAAAATTGCCGGTTTGAGAAATACTTTTGTGCAATGAAGGTTTGTCGTACGAACCTGTATAAAAAGTTCTTATGTCAACCGAACTGGTTAAATTTATTGTTATTAATAATTATTATTAGGTGTCTTTATCTTTTTGTCTTTTATAATCTTCGATAGTAAATTCTTACTGTTTTGAATATTATATAAAGGTAATTTTTGCCCATTTCTTACAAAGACGCATTTTTACGCTTGTCATGTCACTTATAAGATATCATCTATTTTTTTGTAGTATAATAGATTTGCACGTTAGAAAAGCCAACAACGTTTAATTTGCAATTTCAATTCATAAATGGTATTAATTTTGCATTTTTACGTTCGAGAACGATTTTTTGGTTTTTATTAGCTGTCATACTTTTCTGTAGTAACACTACAAAAGAACAAAAGTAAACAAATAAGAAATAATGATCATAATAAAAAGCAAATAAAAAAGACTATATACAACAATAACGATTTGCAATTTTATTTCGCGAAACAAAAAAAAGTTTCTTTATACGATTGTATTATTATTAAAGGATAAAGAATTGCAATAACAATAATTTGATTGTTAACAAGTACTACAAAACAATCTATAAGTACGTATTTTGAATGTATGAATCTTTGTAATAGTTTGTAACTAATTTTTCTTTGTTTTTTTTGTCATTTTTTATCGTTGTTTTTTTTTTAAACTTGTAGTTCTGTACGATTCTATGTCGCTATAAGAATCCATAATTTTCAAATCAAACAGGTATCATTTTTTGTGTTTTTGAATCAAGCGCTAGTTCCACTTTTTCTAGCACTGTACATTTTCAATCAAATCATGCTACAAAATTTATAACTGCTATTCATTCTAGCAGTGATATTAAAATACATGTTTAATCGATACATTGAAGCTGTTCTGTATTTTTTGTGCATTAAATCCAAAACGAAAGTGGTCTGCTAGGTTTTATAGATTTGCTAAAAAATAGCACTGCTAGAACATAGTAGTGCATGAAAAAACGGACTAGCCGTTAAAGCATCAATTAAAAACAGACGCACGGTTTCATGCTGAAATTTATCGGTAGTAGTATATTATGTTATTTTTACTATTGTACTCTACATTTTAACTTCGGTATTTTAGAAATACTTTCTTTAACTATTCATCTCATGTGATTTAGTTCTATTTTTTCTTCAATATTCCATAAAAGTTATTTATTAAACAACAGCAAGATCGGAAATAAATTTTGGGTTTTTTTATATTATTAATTTTTTTTCTTATAGCATTTTTTCCTCTATATTATCTTTCGACCGTATTTATACTATGTATATACAACTAGGCCTGCAATTGCTCTGCACGTAAGCTTTTTTTTATGTTGTTTGTATTTAAGTAATCGAATTTTTTTTTTTCTATCAATTTTCGAAAAAAATCTATATATGTTAGATACATAAATTTACAGAAAAACATAATTTGTACAAAACCATGTAGTAAAAATTAAAAAGAAACATACTAAGAACAAAAAAATTGCTGATCATACTACAAATATATATGTATATGCATAAATTTGCGTCGTAAAGCTTCCTTTAAGATGCATATAAAAAGCCGACCCCTACTCGCTTTTACAGTCAAATCCTGTAAATTAAATTAGAAATGTAGTAAAAAATTAAATGCTTCTATTTTTTTCCGAAAATGTTTTTTCCTAATATTTTTTGCCAAATGAACTAAAAATATGCGCGTCTGAATAGGACTATTTATATAAAAGAAAACAAATTCACATGCAAATATTGATTATGCTGCGTTATAAATGAAATATTTTGCAAAATACAATTCATGCAAAGGTTTGGATGTATTCTTGTTTTTTTCGATGTATATTTTGAGTTGATAGTCATTTTCAGAAGCGTTCAATCTAAGAACTTTTACTGTGAATAAACATAAAATAAGACTTGGCTACAAAAAAGAAGTTTCTAGGCTGACTTATAATATGAAAAAAGTTAGGATTGGACCCAATTGCGCATTGCAAAAAAATAAAAGTTTGTATAAATTATTTTATAAAAAATATATGTATGCTTATTTTACGATTTCTAAAATTTATTATGTATTTATGGAGTATCCTGATATTTTATATATATATAATAAAACGATACTTGTTAGGGCATTTGTAAAAAAAACAAGCGCTATATTTATTTATCTTTGCCCTTAAGTACGTAGAAAAAAATACAGCAAATACACATGTGATTCTTTGTTTGGATACAAGTTTTTTGCAAAATATATATTTATGATTAAAATCAAAAAAAAAAAATATACAGTACGTCATATACACCAAAGTTTATAAGAACACAGAATACAAGTGCTTTGGCAAATGGAAACTGTTAACCGCGTTATAAAACAAAGATATATTTTAATATTATAAAGGCGCAAAAAAAACTTACTAATATGAAATTTTGCAACACAGCCAAAAGAAAGACAAATATTTAATGTTCTACGAGTATTTGTGGTTTTTGTTGTGACAGAATTGTGTACAATGAAAAACATGAATATCAGTTTGAGTATTTTACAAATTTTATCTTGTAAATTTTAAGATTCTGGAAAAAAAGCAAAGTTGTTGTGACTCATCAGAGCAATAAAAAGCGTAATTGTCGACATGAAAACATTTATTCTGTATATAATTTAAAATGACAGACCAAGTTTAATTTATATCAAATAAAACCTGTTGGGAAAAAGTTTACGGAACGATTACATACCAATAAAAATAATCTCCATGAATTCTAAACTTGTTGTTTTTTAAAAACACCAGTAAAACGCTATAAACGGCATTATGCAATAAGGTAGCAAATCACACAATAAAACAGCTTATTTTAGGACACAGAAATTGCAAGGATTACAGTAATTTGTCTGTCAATTTACAATGCCGTTGGATATTTTAATCAATTTCAAAAATAACTTGCCATCGGTAGGTTTGAAATACAGGAAACGTGTATGGATCCTATACCTGTGTATAAAATATTGACAGTGCAAAAAATGGTACGGAATAACGGCAAGCTTTTCTTTATGAATTTTATTGTTGTTGCTAGTTTAAAAAAAAAAAAAAAACTGCGTAATAAGAACATGGTTTGTAAAATAGCGGTTAAAAAATTTATGCATTGAATTATTTTTTTTATGCTTTTTTTATATTTATTTAAAGGTAATATTTCTGTTAATATAAATTAAAAATATAATTTTATTTTTGCGCAAAAAAAAAATCACTCTAAAACAACGGTCAATTTTTTTTTCTTACTAGAAAAGGTCAATAGAGTAAAATTATGCTTTTATAAGTACGATTGCAAAAAAATTTATTTTTTAATTATCTAATTTATTTTTATAAGTACAAAAAAACAAAATAATTTTTCATTGAACAAAAATAAAGGTAAAAAATATATATAAAAACCATTACTTATTTATAAACACTTGTAACTATTAACCTTCGTTTTGTTTTCATTATGGTCTATTTTTAGATGATTTCGGGATATCTTGTGTTTTCTTAGTTAACAAAAAATACAGATTGGTTTTAAGTACAACAGTATTTACATTCAGCTGTTTATAAATGATCATATTGCAAAATACAAAATTTAACTGACAATTCCAGTTGCTTCACGACCAATGTGCGTTTTATTTATAAAAATAAGTTTTGTTGTGCGCAATGATTAATAAGTTAAAATGTAAATGAAGCCCTGTTTTGTTATGTAGACGCACGTGCATCAAATTTAATGTGAGTATTTTTGCGTTTACTAGTAAAAGACATCGTAAACGTCGCTTCTGTACTAAACAAATACAGTTATAACATTAGTACTTGCATTAGATATGCACTTATTGCACACGAAAATATTTTATGTATAAAATAAAAATGTATTATGACAGTTTGACCATAAAAAATAGCATCTTTAGCAGTCGAAATTGCAAATTACAGATTTTAAATAGTTTTGCATGCATAGGAAGAATTTCAAGACCGGAAGTTGATTGTTTTTCGGCTAACTAAGTTCAATCATTTACAATTAAAAAATACTTTCGCTAACGATTTTGTATAATAAGTATTTGTAAGTTGTTTCTTAACTTGTTTCTTTTTATGAAATTAAAAATACTTATAAATGTAAAATATGAAGACATATAGCTAAAACAAAACAGAAAAAAATATAATTTTTTTTAAAAAAAAGTTTTCAATGCAAAAAATGTTTGCGAAAATTGCAAAAAATGCTCTTTTTTGAGCCTTGCGTTTATATTGCAAAATTAATATATATATATTGTTTCAAAATTAAAGCTGATAAATAGCTTTAAATATGCCTAAAATTGCGAACTGGTAATATTTGCGGGTGCGGCTGACGGAAATTTCCGCACACTTCTTAAAAAGCAATTGCAGAGATGTACAAAAAAGACCATAATACAAGTTTTGTATGTTTTAATACAATTTTATACACTACATGTATAATTATTTTTTTATTATGATTATTTCCGTGTTGTTTTTTTTTTTTTGGTTTTACAGATTACATGTCTTATCATGATAAGGTATATTAATAGTCAAAATATGTTTTTAATGTATAAAAAAAGTGCTGCATAAAGTTATTACTTTGTATATAGCCCTGTTTTATACCTTTTTCTTGGGTTCATATGATACGTTCGGGTATATTTTTCTGCAAAGGAATGTTGTGTTATAAATTTATCGTATAAAATATAACAATTAAAATGCAAACTTTGTTACGAAGCCTTTTTATTTCTTACATATTATTTTATTATACTATTTTAACTCATTTTTTTGCAAGTGTGCGGATATTTCCGTTGTGCGGATATTTCCTTTTACGATTTATTGTTTCTAAATAAAAGTACTTTTAATAGCTTTTAATATGCTAAAAATTGCGAATTTGTAATATGTGCGGGTGCATGATAATTGCTGTGATCAGGAATAGACATGAGAATATTCTAAAAATATTATCACATTTTAAGGTAATTAACTGTAAAATATCCTCGACCCGAACTTTTGAAAAGCACCATTTGGTATGATTTATAATTATTTCTTGTTTTTTGTATGTGAAAAAAAGCAACGACCGAATTAGTTTTATTAAAAAGTTTATGTCCTTTTACATAAAAAGAAGAGCAGCGGATTTGTAAATAAACATTTTTTTGAAAAGGACAGCTGTAATTTTTTTGATCATATTATATATATCTGTGGTTTACCATATACAAATATAAGCCAAGAAACTTACTTTCCTTTTGAATTGCAAGCAAACTTGTTTTTATAAATTAACGCGAACAATTGCATTTTTTCGAAAATTACTTGATACGGTTATATGCCTACATATTGTAATGTTCAGTCATTTTACACAAGAATGTAAAAAAAGTGTACAAATGAACAACTAATCTTAATTAATACAAATTTATTTTTACACTGCCATATAAACGCCAAAATATATTTCTGTGTACCTATTTACTGGTACACCAATGTGTTTACGATGACACGTTAAAGCCGCGAAAAATAGTTTATTTACTGTTTAAAAAAAATTGTGCTGCCTAAATTAATCATATACACGATCGGCTGTTTTAAAGATTTTTTTACCTGATTTTGTAACAATTACTGTAAAAAAAATCAAAAATAAATTCACAGGCATTTTTGTTTGCAGTAACCAAGTTTTCTAAAAAACATTCTTTTAAAAATATGAATTATCCTCGGTATAGCAGTAATACTACCATGTGTATTAAAACAAAGTTTTATATGATAAAAAATTGTACAATTTGCACATAATAAGAAGAAAAGTAATATCTTAAATAAACGTTGTTATTTAAACCGTTTTTTACTTATTAATAGACTATAATTTGCGACTTTTTTGCAAAAATTTTAAAAAAAGATTTCATGTTACAAAATAAAGTATAAGCAACGCATTAAATAGCAACGTTATATTACTTTTAACTGTTTACTTTAAAAACCGTATATTCGCCATGTTTTGTATTTAATTATCGTCAAAATATATTATGTTTTTTTTACCCGAACTAAAAAAATCCTAGCGTCAAATTATAGTAGACTAAATAATTTTTAAAGCTTAAAACTATTGCAGTTTTTTATTAAATCCGGCATTCTATCATAAAGAAGGTATCACTCAAATTCTGTATTGATTCATTATAAAATTTAAAAGCAAGATTTATACTAAAGAAACTTATGTCCGCATATCTATAAGATAAAAAGTTCTAGTTTGCAGTTTACCAAATTCAGAATTACAGTTTTCTATATATATAATGTTAAAAAAACAACTGCAGTATAACAGCGTATTTACGCTTTTATACATCTTACTTTGTTGTGTCTTGTTTTTTTAGTCTATGTGTTTTTTTATATCTAATATTTGTGGTAAAGGAAATATCAGTAAAAGATTATTCTCATAAATTTCCTTTACCACAAATATTCCTGCAAATAATACACATATTTTTAACCAAAAAAATTGCATATTCTTGGCCGTGATTTATATACATACTTAGTTCTTACTAGTTGCGTATTGTGTTTTGTTTATTTTTGCACATTTTTTTGTAGAATATTATGTATTTAAGATTTTTTTTGCAAGTCCGTTTTTTTTTGTTGAATAATAAACCGTTACATGATTTATAAACAAAAAAAAAAAAACGCTACTCAACATTATCGATAAATATTGTTTTACTTTATAAATTCTATAATAATTGCATATATATGGGCATTAATATGGGCATTTTAACTATTGTAAATTTATGTTTTTTATACATTGAAAACAGCTTTTTATATTTATAATGGTTTAAAAAAAAATCACTTAAATATTGTAAACGATCTCGTCTTGTTCGCATCTAAACTCGATGGTTTAAAGAAGCCTCGTAGTAAGTGCTACCAATCTCTTCAAACATGCGATTGAACAGGTTAGAATGCAACACACATCAATTTACTGGCTGTAAAGTCAAAGAAACATGAACCGTGCATATGAACATACAGTACTATACAAAATGCAGTTGTTAAAAAATTCCCATCTTTTTAACAATTCATTTACACAAAAAAAAACACTGTACTACATAAACGTGTACAAATTACGCTAGTAAAAGCAAAATAATTGTTATTTATACATTTACTGTGCCTTTGCAAAAATGTCAATATTTCTGCAAAAGATTTACTACTAAAAAACTTTTCCATTTTCTTTTTTTAATGCCATCTATAATAAGTGCAAATTATAAATAAAAAACAACGCCGTTGGATGAGCAAACCTCTAAAGTCTTCATATTAAAAAAAGACATAAATACTTCAATTTATTTAAGTATTAGCTTAAATGCCTTTTTATCTAATCTTGAAACCAATTACTAAAAAATTTGCGGTCTACAAAATGATAAGGTTAGGCACAAAGAAAATCAGTCTAAGTACATTTCCGTACTTTTCTTTTACAAAATATACACAAAAAATGTGGTATGCCTGCGGCGCTGATGCCTCGACTACGGTTACGGCCGAAATTTGGCTCCAGGAGCATTTGCACAGCCCGAGCGCGAATTGATGCCCACGTCAACGCGGGAAGTAGCCACTTGGGCTTATAGCTAAAAAACGCAATACGAAATATGCTGTTAAACAAAATAATTTTTCTATACAATGTAACGCCTCTACCTGTTTGTTTTCTATCTTTGAAGAAGCAAAGTTATTTAAAAACCAGGAGCATGCAATTCGACATACAAAAACACAACACTTTTTTACGACTTTTAAGTAGCTTGATATATATACGCCTTTTTTTGTACAATTTAGTCAAGCTAGTTTTAAACATAACTATTTTCATTATATTTTAGAAAATATGACAGGTATTTGTCGGAAATATGTAAAGGTTATAATTACAAAGTTAAAAAAAAGGTTCTCCGATATAATGTTTTTTTTTTGTTTCGCGTTGTTAATATTTGATATAAACACAACAAGTTTGATTGGTATGATAACAGTATTTTTATGTATACATATATACTTGTTTGTAAAATATTTGTAATTATATATATAAATATTATTTGTTTCGTATGTACACTTTTAATATTTGTTTTTTGAGCATAGCCGATTTCAAAGCGCCAAAAGGCAACTAGGCATAAGCCAAGAGGCTCCTGGCTAAAAACCAATTACATATATAATAGATTTTGAATAGGTGTTTTAAATAAAAAGTTTATAATATAATTTTTTTGTGAATGCTTGCGTATTAAATTATATATATTTTTACCCATAAATATCATGATATCTTTTTTCATATGCAAAAAAACGGCATGTCGCAAAAAAAAAAGGTTCTGAAGACGCAAACAAGAAACAAGTTTTATACGATGAAGTTATATTTGGTAAGATAATCTAATCATACGGTTATATATTAAATCATCTTATTTTTACAAACAATTTGCAAAAGTCGAGACTTACTTATCAAACAATAAAAATGCTAACTTACAGAATCGATACTTTCTTGCGGTGTTGACTTGTTTTAATACTACATATAATAAAAAACAACGCAATTTAAAGGAGCATTTTTGCCTAAAAAAAATTTATCTACGACAAAATCTAATACAAAGCACATATACAAAAACCTCTGAAACTAATGCATAGAACAAAGAAAGACTGGGGAATATTTTGATTATCTACGGTTACAGTGTCATGAGCATAAAGTTGTGATAAATACAAGATTTATTGCAAGTAAAACTGAATACATGCGACTTGTAGAACTTAGTGCCACTTAGACAAGATTAATTGCGCATAGACAAACTGCATGTTTACCTTTACGTGTGTATATAACAGAATGTAATTGGTTTCATGAAATTAAAAAGATCAAATTTTCTTATAACTTTCGAAATTGATAAAAAATACCCTACTGTAGTTTTGTTACAATAATACCTTTTATTATCTAAATATTTTTTAAAAATGTATTTTTTTTACAAATACAATATTTAAAAAAATTAAATGTAATGTTCAAAGTATTTTACCGTAAAGTGCGAGCATGCTATATGCCTTTTGCCGGCAAAAACAGAAACAAAAATTTTTGTTTTTTACTAAGGGCTAACGAGGTAAGTTAATAATTTAAGATACTATACTTTTTATTTGATGATATTATTAAATCTAATTTATGTAAACAAATGGCATCTTTTTGAGAAGTTTTAGTACAGGAAACTTTAAAGGATTTACTTGTTTTTATAAATCTAAAACTTACGTTTTTATTTTTCAGGGCTTTAATTTTCTTTTTCTAAAAAAACGTCTACTTAGTCTGGTCTTTATATTTTTGAATACACATATGTAATATCTATTTTATACCTTCATAAGCAACCATAAAAAATTTCCTTTGTAATTCATCTGTAATAAAATGTATGGTACCATAAAAATCGTATAAAATAAAATTGTTTTTGTAGAGATAAGTGCATAATTTGTTTTTTTTTTTTTGCATTTGAAAAACGCAAATATAAGTATATTATTGTCCGTGAGCTTAAAAAGTAAAGTTTTTACATATTAAAAAAGAAAATTTTCGAAGGCACTTCCAAAAAAAAAAAACCATTTGTGCTTGTTTTTTCTGCTATATAAAACATCAGCACGCAAAAATCAACAAACCTGATAAAATACTACCCATATTTTTAGCCCTTCAGTGCATTTAAATTCTATATGAGTCACTTGTACTAAGAAAAACGCAAAAAAAGGCTACGTGCTTTTGCGATAACCAGTCGCGAACAAATGGCCCAACACCAGATAGCCATACTGATTTGTTTTTTATATGGGTTATAAAAATGGCCATAAATTTCTGACAACATATACCGATTATACTAAAATAATATATTATTTGTGTACCTTTTCTTATATACTCTTTATTCGTATACATTAGATACCAAATATTACAAAATATATGTATTGCAAGTGTATAGATAATCGCAATCAATGCAAAAGGATCATATTACATCTGTATTTAAGATCGTTTGTTTTTTCTTAAAATCTTGGAATTTTTTGCTGATACAAACATATATTTATATCCCTGCGAAGTTGCAATTGTCTCAAAACAGTTTTTTGCTATGTTAAATACGTTGACATTGCCTGCAACGCATCAACGCATTTTTGCAATACTGTTACTAGCAGAAAATTCACAATGTGAAGTATTAGTTCGCATCGCTTCATAATACAAACGACACCCTTAGATAACATAGCAAAAGATGGGACAGGAGTGAACTTAAAAGGCTGTTCTCTTAACAGAAAAAAATTCCAAAACAAATTTGCTTACTGCTAATTTAAGATATAAAGTTTGCAACCATTTTTACAATAAAACACATAATTTAAGTCTCTGCATGCAAGCTGTTTTTTATGCGTGTACAAAAACGCAACAATGAAGTTGTCCTGTCTAGGGCAAAGTATTATAAAAGGCGAAATATATATAGCAATAGGTTGATACATATCTAAACTGCTTAAAGAGTCCTATAGCTGAAATTTACCTAAGCAAAAAGTCTATGAACGCAGTAGTACTGTTCAGTACCATTTACCTCGTTTGTATAGGCTTGAATGCCAGCTTTACGATTAGTTCTTATTTTTTGTTTTTTAATTTGTGTTAATGTCGTCGTTTTAGCAATTTATAAATATTTACACCTGTAAGTAAGCATAAATTAGCAAAAGTAGTTGAAAAATAAAGTTTTTTGTAAAGCTTGTAGCAATTTTTTGCACCAAACAGTTTATAAAATTTTTGTTTAGGTTTTGAAGGCTTTTATATATACGGGGTTGTTAATATTAATGTTTATAAAATAGTAAACTACTATAATAAAATTGAAAAACATCGTAAATGCAAAAAAACGGCCCTAAACAACTCGCTTGCGACACTTAAAGTACAACCCGCCCCGAGGCGAGTTTTTTATAAAAAAACAAAAAAAAAAAACAAATTAAACTGGAAAAATGAGTAGTTTGAGGTATAATAAATACAACTTATGTTGACATACTGCAAATGACTAAACATTCTACTACAAAAAATCTTATCAAGTGTTTACAAAATAACAAGAACAAAAAAATAAAATAATAACAGAAACTATAATGTACTTTTATTTGCAATCTAACATTTTTTATACTTTCATATACTAGAAAAATACTCTTCTTCTTGCTGGTTCCTAGTTTTTTATGTTAACTGTTACTAATCATCAGAAAAAAAGTTTTAAATTAATATAAAAAAATATTATATAAGAATAAAAATGCAAACCACATTTAAAAAGCAAAGAGAAGAAGGTAACTAATTTAAAAAACGCCATGTATTTAGATCGTCGCTAGTTTTAACGTTAAAAAATTAAAAGAGGGATAGGGTTGGGGTTAGGCCTAGGGTGAGTTTTTGTAAAAAAACCGTTAAAACTCAAATATTTTGTTTAGTGCAAAAACTAATAGAACTTTAATAAAAATATCATTATTTATTTAATAAAGCATCTGAACTACTTTTTAAGTTTTTTTGCCAGTACGATCCTACAATTCTTTTCTTTTACATTAGCAAAAATTCGCCCTGGGAGAGTTTTCCTTCATGCCCCACAGGCGAGTTTTGGACAAATCGCATCAGGGCGAAAAGCATCCATGGGGTTGTGAATATTGATGTTTTTAAAATAGTCGACTACTATAATAAGACTGAAAAACAATAAAAAGTGCATTACAAATGTAACTTAACTCTTAAAAATTTGTATAGTTTTTTTAAGCCGGTAAGCATTTAAGCTTTTATAATACGGGGAAAAGGTTTTTAACTTACATATATGTGTATTTTCTTTTTTCATTATAATAATACAAGATTCTACCCTTTATTTATATAGAAGGTTGCGTATAATCTCTGCAATTATTAAACATTTTAGTTTAGCATTCTAATTTAAAGTTTTGAACGTTTTTACGATGCAGAAGGTACATGCATTTGCAGTTTTGCAGAAATATATACAGTGGAATCCCTCATCATGGGAACGTTTTCATTTTGAGGGTTTTTAAAAATTACATAAGAAAAAAGTCAAAAAAAGTTGATAAATAATTTGCAAATAAATATACATGTTACATTGCATCATTTTTGTTTCATTTCTGCTGTTATTTGTTAGTATATGAGATGAATTCTCCGTGATCAATTACCAATATTAGGGCTATTTCTAATTTATAGAAACTCCCATAATGAGGGATTCTACTGTATATGTTACTGGAAAAATTGTTTTGCGGGCAAAGTGTATTTTGCCTAGACAATGTTATATTTAGGGACCTAAAAGCAACTTATTTGTGGCCACAAAATGGTACATTACCTAGGCAAAGTACACTTTGCCTAAAGGTCTCTTTTCGGTAACATAAAAAAATGAAGCTTAATATTTACCAAAAAAAAAAACTAGACATTAAATAAACGCTTGATTTTACAATATTAGATTAATAATGTTTTACTAGTTATTACGCTAGTTCGAGTAAGTACCACTAACCCTTACGCCTGATACATTTGCTGATTTAAAAAATGTTTTTGTGTCAACGTTTGATACCCTCTACGTGGAGGTGTAGCGATTCAAAGCAAAAATCAGGCATCAAAATGTGTTAAAAATGCGGAAATTAATAGTTACTTTAGGATTAAATATTGAGTTTCATAAGTGTTACAAAATGCATGAACATTAAAAATCAAACAAGGTTCATAAGTATTACCTGTTTCATATAAAATCTTTACAAGGGTAATAAGTAGAATAAAGTGTAATTATTCGTATGTCTTTTCCACCACGTAGAAATGCTACTTGCGGCAACGCGCCGTCTTCCCACCCAGCTTTTTATTAATTTGTATAAACTCAATAAGAGTAGCAAAGATAATGCTGTAAATCCTCTGATTTTTTTGTTTGAATAATTTAATTAACATTAACAGTATATTAGACTGACAAGATGTCGAATAGTAATCTATCATTAAAAATGTCCATAAAGAAGAATTAGTCAAATCTGTAAAAGTATATAATTTCCAAACAAAAACAGCTTTATATAACGCACAATATTTTTACTTTAAAATCTTTTACAAAGGATAATTCCTGTAGCATAGCCGATTTTTCTATATTATTTGCATAGTTTTTTTTGAGGCGTTTTTTTGTCTAAGACATAAATTTTGGGCGCGTTGCACCCCCCTGTCGTATAAAATATGGTCCCCCGTTGAAATATGTCCTTATAACTTGGGCGTAGAAAAAAATAAATTGTGCTAGATGTAAAACTGAGCAATGAAACGTGCATAACTTTTAAAAATACTATATGTAGCGTACTCAAAATTATAAGATTATTTTCTATCCTTCGACTATCACTAAAGGTTTATGAATTTCTTTTGAATTTTGGATTTACAGAGAAAGGAGAACAAAGGAGAAAATAAGAAAACCAATAAAATAAACATAAAATAATGATAGTAAGAATGAGAAAGAATATAAATAAATAATTCAAACAAAACACAA
>JAQFYM010003477.1:0-18543 GCA_034694785.1 Agrenia bidenticulata | reverse complement strand
ATTTAATACGGCGCTGACTTAGGCGCGACGAATATATGAGTCGACGAGTTCGTCACGCTGAGTAGCCTGGCACCGATTTAAATTCATTTAGTTGAAAACGAATCGGAACGAGAAAATAATTTTACACAATATTTTAAATAACTTTTGATTTTATTTCCAGATATTTTTTTGGGGAAATTAATATTTTCCACCTTTCTTTTAAAATTACTCCGTAACAGCTCTATTAATGCTCCTAATATTTAAAATATTTTGATTAGCTACAGTTTTCATTACATTGTGTGCAGTGCGCTGAGGGTATAGTGCGTTGGGCTGTAGGGGGTAGATGCGTTTAATGGCGCGAAAATAATTGGAGGGAAATAAAAGCAGCAGTCTGACAGAAATGAAAACATCAACGGATTTCTTCTCAATATACAGTATACACAGAGCCACAGATATAGAAAGACGAGAAATTTCAGTCTGGAGGTCAGGTCAACACTGTCACTACTGTGCCTTAGAAAATTTTCGAAAGTTAATATTAACAGTATTATTGTCACTTCAACAGATTTAAAAGATAGAGACAGCTCTTGCGATTACGTGATCGAATTAGAAATTGGATTGTCATAAAAAAAATCCACTCACTCAAGCATCTAGATTCAAGATGGTGAAGAAAAAAGCTGGGGAGGCTCCAGCAGTGAGGTTACTGAGGTCACGCCCTCCTCCAAAGGTCACGCAACCTTCATCTACTGCCATGGGTCCACCCGCAGCCTCACTAGCCCCAGAGCAGTCAAATGCCATGCGACCACCACGAGGACCTGCTGCAGGTCCGAGTCGAAAATTACGGGGACAGGGAAAGCCTCTTCAGGAAGTTAATGTCGGGAACCGAACCCAATTGTCAGTGTCGACAGTTTCGTCAAGAGGAACCTCTGGCCTTTCCACCAACCAGAAGAAAGCCATTTGGGATTTTTTGGAAGACCTGATCGAGGAAGTTCAAGTTGCGGATCCAAGAGGACAAAGGGCGGCTTTTAAAAAGTTTCAAAACGAATTCTACAAGGAATGTTCGGTGCAGGTAAAATTCTTGGTGGTATTTGAAAAGTGTCCATGTCGATTATTTGATTGTAACTCATAATTACTTGACCTTCTTTTCTTTTTACAGTTGACGAATGAATACCAAAAGTATTTCGCTCAAAGTTTATGGAGAATCAGCATTCTACCGTTCAGTCATCCCAATTCACCACCCGTGGAACATACGTTAAAGTTCCTCTTCAAAGTTTACTCGACAGTTGGCACAGCTGAGGATAAGGAAGAGATGGGCTTCACTCAGGACACCTATCCTATGTACTTCTATGTTTTGAAACTTTTCAACCAGGTACGGATTCCACAGATTATGTTTTAATCGTCGAATTATATTATTGATCAAGTATGTTGGTGATTTAAATTTTTGATTATTATTTAGAGTCATATGGATACTCGGCAGTTGGTCCGACTTCGTGTGATGGAAGTTGCAAATGCAATATTGAAGAAGCATCATAGCGCTTCAGTTCTTGCTGGCCATCGTACGATTCTTAAAGATGTGGTATTGAGCTTAGGCATAAGATTGCGGGTAAGTCCTCTTTTTAAATTAGAGCTATGTGCAAGTAAAGTCTTACAATTGAGCTATAATATAATCCTCTAAACTTTATTAACATGTTGCAGGACAAATACGCCCCTGTAAGAGTCTTAAGTGCTACCATGCTTAGGTATTTTGGGGAGGACAACAGCGTGATAAAGGACTTGAAGTATTACGCTCGATATGACCCTAGTTCCGATTCGAGAAGAGCAGCTATTGCAAGCCTCAGAGAAATTCCTTCTACCAAAGTGTCTTTCTTCTATGAACATGCTTTCGACCCTTCAGACATTGTTCGAATTGAGGCTTTGACCGGGCTCGGAACCAGACCTATGATCAACTTAACCATGGAAAAGCGTGAAAAAGTCTTGTTCTGGGGTTTGACTCAAGAAGGTTAGAAATATTTTTTTAATTTATAAAAGATTGATTTCATAGATAAATTTATTTTCGTGCCAAACAACATATGGTTCTGTTAACGTTGTTGTTGCCTTAAATTGAAGTTTCTTTGATGTATCATTGCAGCAAGAGTTAAGAAATGTGTTACAGAGAAGCTGCTTCCAGCCTGGTTTGAAGAGTGCCAAAGCAATCCATTGGAATTCCTCAAACGGCTAGACTTATCGAACAATACTAGGGTAGCTTTTATGGTATTACAGAATCTGTATGGGTAAGTTCACAATTGTTTTGCAGTATGTTCCTATAAAGTTGCTGTTTTTAAAGTATTGATTTTGTATTACCACAGGGATAATTTTTCAGACACGTTTGACAAAATTGACCGTAGTTTCCTTAATGAGCGAAATCTGATTCCAGTTGAGAAAATGTCATTAGAGTCTGTTATATTTTGGATGTTCTTGGTGAAGAAATTCGGAAATATTAGGTTCAATGCCGAGCGATTAATTCCAACAGCTGACCAAATGGGACCGTATATCAAGGCGTAATTAATTAATTAACAGCCTATATTGTTGATTTCAAATGAGGGTTAGTATTGAGTGTCAAGTGTCAACTGTTGATTTTCCTTTCAGAATAATTGAAAGCATTCACACAGAGAATAGAAATGCCCAGGATGAGGATCGCGAAGAAGATGTTACATTACTGTTGTGTTTACGGTATATTTTGTTGCTCACTGTTTCTGTTGGTCTGGAGGAGGGGACTCGGTAAGTTATTTTATTAACTCGTTGGATCTACTTAAAAAAAGTTTTTTTAAAACCTTAATTTCATTTTGGTTGTTAGCCGAGTATTCGAAGATATATTGAAACAAATCCTACTGGATCCGATTTTGGATGAAGCACCATTGATCAAGACTTCTGTCGACATCATGAAAAAGATTGTCGAGCCTCACATTTATGCCGAAAAAATGATGCTTATTTTTCAGGAAGTTTTCGAGCCAAGTGATCCAACTGTAATTGAAGGAACCCCGCACAAATCTCGGTCCCAGAGTCGTGAACAAAGCCGAAAGAGTGAACAAGATCCTGAAGAAATGGAACTCGAAACAACGATCGTGGAAGAGCAGGAAGCTGAAGCTACTCCTTCTCCCGTGGCTCTCACCGACCAAGAACGGTTCGAACTTAAAGATCAAATTTGCAATTTGGCCGTGCAACGTCTACGCTTAGGAGAAGAAAAGGCTACTGCAATCAGAAACAGTAATTATCTGGAAGCTCATAGACTTCAGGAGATTATCGACGCATTTTTGAAGGAAGAAACGGAAAAGCGAGCACAAATGATGACTCCGCATACTAGCCTACTATTTGCAGAAGCTTCTGGCTCAAGATCTAAATCACTCTCTCATAACAAAGTGGCTTCTGGCGTCGGGGGAACAGCTAGCAATTCTAAAAATCCCATGATGCTCGATTCTGCGGTGGGTAGATCTCGTAGAGCAAGTTCGTCCAATCGAACCGTATCTGAAACAGATATTAGTCAAATCCCCGCTTCGCAATGCACGGCTGATAATCAAGTGGTTATATCAGAGCAGAATATTCTTAAAGGTCTCGTTATGCTCACTCGATTTCTAAGCTTGCATCCAAAGTTGACACCATTTGTTCGTCAGCTGTATGAAAATCACATTGTTTTTTGCTTGACGGTAAGAGAACTTATTGCCATGAATATTTGTTAACTCTTCGACAGGTATTATTAATGATATGACTTTTGGCCTTAGGAAGAAGATGCCCGTGTTCGAACGTACACACTCCACTTGCTGTGCATGATTGCTTTGATCGAAGAAGACGAGAAACGTAAAATAATGGCTCTAATGCTGAGAGCACTTGAAGCCGATACCGATCCAATGGTAAAGTCAGCTGCATTCAAAGGAACAGTTGATTTATTGCTGAAATATAAAATTGAACGGTTCAGGCCAAAAGAATCTGGAGACTTTGTCTACGATGGTAAACAAAAAAATCAATATTAATATTTATATGAATCTGATTGCGGAGCTTGATCAGCAAATATTGAAACTTGAAATTACAATTTCATTATTAGTACAGTATTAGACAGTGAATTTAATTTTGTGCTGCAGAATTGCCGGGTCCATACAATGACCCAAATGCTTCAAAAGGAGAACTTGAAGAAATGTTTGTTATTGTTCTCGACAAATATGCAGATGAGCAGTATGGGTTGAAGGTTCGTTCATCAACATTCGAATTGTATATTTTATGCTTAGGCCTTGATCTTTTGAATATTCGTGTTATGTCCTTGATAACCAGACTCCAGAAGCTGTAGCAGACAAGGTGATGGGGATGATAAAACTTCTTCAGATATCAAGAATTGTTTCTGAGTCGATTGTGTCTGAATTGCTGTGCATGTGGTCAGATAAACAATACAGTAAGTTCTAACTGTAAAACAAGAATGAACTGAATCAGGAAATTATTGTCACTTTATATGAAATGTGTTTTATTGTAGGAGGGTCAGCAGTTCCATTCCATATTGGTATGTGGATCCCTACATATACCAAGCTTAGCTTGTCAAATGCAAAGTTGGTTGGAAAAGCTCTGCTTTTGAGGTTCCAATGAATTATTACACTGTTTCCTAGTTAGATCTAATTTTTTTTACTTTCTGAATAGTGATTAATCTATATAATCCTAATTTCAGTGTCACCCGGATTTTGAATGCGGCAGATGACCCAACAGATGCGCTGTGTGAATCAGATTTCATGAAATTGGTAGAACTTGTCACTCCAACCCTATCTCGCGGTCATATAGATGCCGAGGATGGAGAGGTAAGTTACAATTTATTATCATGAAAAAAATAAAGTTATTGATTCCCTTGCTTTGTCCTTATATACTTTCTTTTAAATTGCTTTGCAGAAAGTCCATGAAGAACTTGCGTTGATGATCCTCAACGAAGTTTTGAAACATCCCAAGAGGACCGCAAATGTATCAATGGTCAAGATTACTGCAAAATTGTACATTCAAACCGAGCAAACTGCAAAGGAAATATGTGACGTTATTTTGCAAATTCTATTAAAGATAGCAAGTTTTCCTCAAACGGTAAACAATGAATATTTTCTAATTTTTAAGAGATAAAAATGATAAAATTAATTCCAAAAGCAGTGCACACATGTACTACGTTATTAAATGTCGATGTTTTAGGTCATGATGATAATGATTATTTAAATTTGCAGGCCACGGTTTCTACACTCAAAGTGGCATTGCGAGCTGCTCAGAAGCGGCTTAAAAAACGTTTTGAAGATCTGGACGACCTACCAGACCCCCGAAAAAATAGTGGAAGTGACAATAGCGACGTTGATTTGGAAAATCAGGCTCCTTTCAGTGAGGACGAGAAAGAAGAAGAAAGATCAAGTTACATCTCTAATGTTTCAGCTGTTCCACAAATAAATAAATCAGATGAAGAAGAAAGTGAAACTGATGATAATATTGAGGGAGGACCAGCCCCAGTCTCCGAAAGTGGTGATGTCGAGGAGGATTCTGATTGAGTCTAAGGGTAAAACATTTTGCAAATTTCATAGCTTAAAGTTTTAAGAACGTTTGAATTACCTATATTAGAAGTGCGACTTAAAACTTAATGGATTCTTTAATTTTAATTTGTTAATGAATTTTTGTTTATGTGGAATCTGGGATTTCTAATCCAACTCAGACATTAAGTAAATTGCTTGATCACTATTTCATGTAAATTGGTCAGTCTAATTTATTCAAAGAATATTGATGTTTCCCATCAGTCTCATGTCTCATCATGTCTTTGTCATGTTCTAGTGGTAGTCTATGAGTTTAGCTAACTGCTAATTTGTTACTGGATGGCAAGAATTTTATCTTAGAACAAAATATGCAAAGTTAGGTTAGGTTATCTTTAAAAGGTCACCATCATTGCCTATCATCGGACTGTTCACTGAAATTCCACTCTCAGTCTCATTTGAACTGGCTCTCAGCTAAGCACTGCTATTATTTCAACATGCATTTCTCTGCAAAGCAAGATTGGCGTATAATTTTCGGTAAGTATTTTTTGTTCACAATGATTTTTTTAAACAAAGTTTCATTGTTATTTTTCATCTGCAGGTTGGACTATCTTCATTGTTCTAAGCGTTGCACGTACAGGATCTTCTCATTTGAACGACTTCGGCAGCGCTGTGCAGGGACAAACACATGAACACTTTGTTGGAGAGGAAAATCCTATCGTCTTCGGAAACAAAACCCTCCCTGTCAACGGTGAGGTAGAGGTGAACGGGGAAAGGCCAAGTGTTTCAGACGCTGACGTACTAAATAAATTGAAGGTGAGTATGAGCTGGGATTTGAATTGTATTTTGTATTGATGGTAATTTAATTTACTTATTGTGATACTAGAATTGGCATGCTGGCTTTCTCAGTCATGCATAAGTTTAAAATAATTAATTGTTGTTTTACATAAATTATCATATTTTTAGGCAGTTGCAAAGGATGTAGGATTGACGGAATCACAAGCAGACCGAATTGCAAGATCGATTGGGCTCGACGAGAGTGCAAGTGTCAATGTTAATGGAGGTATTGGGCATCAGAGTGGAAAAATCGGACAACTGTTCAGTGCTAAGAGGTTCTGTGGATTCAGCCCTAAGGTTGATCCCTCGAGGTTAAGCAATGCTGCCCCTGGTCAATATCCATGGTCGGTAAGTCCCCTTAGAATAAATTAATGCGTAATCTTAAGACCTTATAATATTGTTGAATATTGGTTAAAAATCATGAAAGAATTTTTTTTAAACCCGTTTTAGGTGGCCATCCTTTCCAATACCAAAAATTTCCTGTGCTCAGGAACTCTTGTTTCAGAAAGCGTGGTTGTGACAACTGCCTCATGCATCCTCCGGTATCGAAGCAAAAGCAATCAACCATTGCTAGTCATTTTGGGAGCGTGGTCACTTCCGGAGGGATATGAATATATGCCAGAACTGGAAATATACGCCAGTGCTGCAGTTTTGAATCCTTGTAAGATCTAATACCATTTCCAAAGCTTATCTTCGATCTTCGAAGCGAAGCTCTAATAGTTTACTAACAATTTTTTTTTGATTTCAGCTTACAATCAAAATCTGAATTACAACACACCCGGTAACGCTCAGAATAACATAGCATTGCTTCGTCTGGTTCAAAATGTGGATTTCGACATGTTCCCTCATATTTTCCCCATCTGTCTCATCGACTCGAGTCTGGAGCAGCAGGCAGGAATAAACCGTTGCCAGGTCTTAGGCTGGCCTGACCTCCCTGTATGATCTTTTAGAAATGAAATTATCTAGGTAATATTTATTTTGACAACCTTTACTAATATTGAATGCATTTATGGTTTCAGGAAGTGCAGACGTGGAGGACAAGGGCTTATCTCGCATCTGGGGAAGTTCAAGTTGTAAAGCAAGGATGTGCATCCCATCCTGATTCTGGTCCATGTGCTCAAGGATCCGCTTGTGTTGTAAGTACGCTTTCCTCATGACTAGCTCAATTGCTGACACCTTAGTTTAGTTTATATCTCTCTCCACTTGGACTTAATTTTTATGGTTGGAAATTAGGGAAATGAAGGATCAACTGTCCAATGCCTGGCCAATTCCAACCGCTACTTCCAATGGGGAATGATTGTTAGTGAACCGAACTGTAATAAGGGATCAACAGTTTCTGTTGCAATTGTCAACTTAATCCAACACTACGATTTCATCTCGCAGTACTTGTGGACACCAAATCCTAACCCTCAAAGACCTCGAGATACCCTCGGTCCAATTATCATTGACCCAAACAACTTGAACTACGGTGAGGCAAATGTCATAAGAGTACCTGCAGGGGGTGCCGCAGTTTTAAATGGAGTAGATAATCCCAACGTAGTTCAAGGATAGTAAAGCTAAGGTTAACTATAATTTAAAGTAGACAGTCGTAAAATTCTGTGTAGAAATGAATTTATTAATCCAAATCTAGTATGAAGAAAGAAATGATAATTTCAATTTAAGGGTCGTCTAATTATTCTCATGGTCTTTCTGTAATGATCACTTGGAAAGGCTTGGGTGATAAAACCAAGCCTGGGCAAACTTCAATGGAGTTCATTTCTGCTGAGCACTCAAAGTCCAAGTTTTGTATGAGACCGGAAAGGAAGAGGAAGAGCTCGGTTTGAGCCATCGTTTCCGCAAGGCACACCCTTTTCCAAATATATATGGCATAAATATATATATAAATATAAATATATAAGGCATAAATACCTTTTCCCAACCGAAAATGGAACCAGAGAATCATACTTGACAAACTCATGTCTTACTTCCTTCGTCTTGGCATCAACTGTCTCGATTAGAAATCTTTCAGGTCGAAAGTTCTCAGGGTCTCCCCACGTCTTAGGGTCATGATGAACATTGTATAAATTGGCCATGACGATTGTCCCTTTAGGAAGAAAGTAGCCTAGGAACTTCGTGTCTTCTGTCGTACTGTGCAAAATAGCTCCACAGACTATGGAGGAATGGCGGAGGACTTCACAAATCACTGCTTCTGTGTACGGCATGCTAGATACAAGAGGTTATTTAGATCAATGTTAAAGTATTCGAAAAAGTAAATTAGTTCCTACTTCCGCCTATCCTCTGAACCGGGTAATCTACTCCTTCCAACCACCGTATCAATCTCCTGCTGAACCTTGTGTAAAATATCCCGGTTTTGAGTCATAAAAAGAATAGCAAAGTTCAGGGATGAGTTCAGGGTGTCAGAACCCGCAGTGTACAGATCGATCAAGACGTGGATTAAATTGTTTTCTGCAAATCAAGGGTCAAGGGTCATGTTCATTCAAAATTAATCAAAATAGGAATCCCCAGCTTTGAGAAGAGCCACGCGTAGGCGAATAAAAAAAATAACGGTATTGAATGTTCGAACCTCCAACTTCCTTATAAAAGCTTGAGTCTGGATCTGTGGTCGAGTATATTTTCTCCAAGTAGACATCCATGAAATCTCTGTAAATTCCAGCTTGGTAAGTTTTCTGGTGGTCATCCAATACTTCTCGGATAAGCTTCCTCAGACTTCCCACAGCTTTCACCACATCGTTGTACCCCGACTTATTGGGCATCAACTTGGCTAACCAAGGAAGGAACCAGAGTGAACCTGCAACCTCTGGGTCTATGAAACCTCTGATAAGTTATAACAACATGATTTTTAGTGTTTTGTAAACTGTTGGCTAACTGGGTTAGTTATAGTTTTTTTTTACTGTATGCAGATTCTGTATATTTCTTGTATCTTCGAGTCATCCAAGCTGAATTTCTCTCCAGCCAAAATAGCCCACAATGCGTTGATGACCGATAGGCCAAAAACATGTTTGAGTTCTACAGGCTCATTTCCTTGCTTTCTTAATGTAACGTAATTTAGGAAGTACAATTGAATATAATTGTATAAGGCTGAGATAAGGGTGCTCTCACACTTACGCCGATGCCAAGTAGATTGACGTAAGTGTAAGGGTAGCCTTAGCTCATTAATAATATAATTGACCTTATATTGAGCTTATAACTTACTTGAAATGATTGATGAGCTCTTGAACTTCTTCCTGGATTGATTTCTCCATCGACTGCTTCCCAAACCCTAAATCTCGAAGTGTTTTGAGGGTAAACCGTCTTTGTTCATACCCACTGGGTCCGTCATTGAACGTGATTCCTGGACAAAATGTCCAAAAGCGTATATTATTATAACTAGGTATGTAGATTCGATATAAAGATGCTATTATAATTTGTAATGTTATGTTACCATCACGGGAAAGTTGCATGGCGAGTAGGTGGTTTGGACGGCCAGAGAACACATCGCGACGGAAGGCTTCACGAATAACTTGCAAACTGTTCAGGACGACAATCCTGTCATTAAAGTACAAGCAATTAAATTACAGTTGGCTCATCATTAGAGACTTGACATATTAAATTGTAGATGGACAATTCTATTTAAAGTTACGGGTATGTTCCATAATATACACTAAATATGTCCCCATATTTATTCCCGATTTCTCCCAGTTTCTTATGAGGCTGGGAGCCCATGAAAGGTAAATTCCCGAAAATCGGGATCCCCATCGGTCCTGTAAAAAAAAGTACATCCAACGTTTAGAAGAATAAAAATAATAACCTATTTCAATTTTTTAATTACCAGGAGGAAAGTCGGCTCTTCGTTTCTGACTTAAATATGTCCATACCGCTAGCACGGATATGAACACAAGGCCCAGCAATTCTACGATCATTCTTGTCTATTTATCCAAAGTGAACTAAGGATGTGAGTTAAATATCCCGTGATAGTCAACTCACTAGTCTTAAGCTTATTATCTTCTTTTCCTTGTTGCTCAATACATAATGACCACAAAGAAATGTCAAACTAAAATAGCACAACCACATTGATAAAACCCCCACCGGAAAGAGAATGTAAACCCATCATTTCATTGATTGCATAATACAATTAAACATTCGAGACATTCTTTATTTCTTGTATTTCTTTTTCAATAGTCTACAACGATTCTTTCTTTGACATGCATTAATGACTGTGGAAGATAACATTTATTTACACTGACCGTATCTCAAGGGAATATAAATATTTTACGGAAGCGGTAAGAGCAGAGACGGTGATAGTTTACTTAGGTCCAAGCATGTCTTCTGGTCTAACCCACTTATCAAAGTCTGCGTCACTAACATAACCCAAATTAAGTGCAGCTTGTTTCAATGTCGTTCCTTCTTTGTGGGCCGTTTTGGCGATCTTGGCAGCCTTAAATTCAGAAAAGTTAATTATCACCATTAATATAAAACTAATATAATAGATGAAATTAAAAAAGCTGAAATATAAATGGATAAATTGTATACTTTGTCATATCCTATATGGTGATTCAAAGCTGTAACCAGCATCAGTGACTCATGAAGTAATTTTCCAATTCTATCTTCGTTAGCCACAATTCCGTCCACACAGTTTGTGGTGAATGCCTTACAACTGTCCCCCAGTAGTCTAATTGATCTGGAAATTAACGGTGTGGATTAATTACAATCAAAATTCTTTTAAAATATCAGTTACTAACAATAAATACATACCTCAACACATTAGCAACCATCATAGGCTTGAAAACGTTAAGTTCGAAATGTCCATTGCTACCTCCGACGGTGCAAGCCACATGATTCCCCATAATTTGTCCAGCGACCATCGTAATGGCTTCACACTGAGTGGGATTAACTTTTCCAGGCATGATGGACGATCCTGGTTCGTTCTCAGGAAGGGAAAGCTCACCCAAACCACATCGGGGTCCAGATGCTAGGAATCGTATGTCATTAGCAATCTGCAAAAAAAATTAAACTTTAGCATTCGATAATTAAAGCTTTTTTTTCTACATGTGAGGTTTTTGTAAAAGTTTTCATCACCTTCATGACAGAACAAGCAATCACATTAAGAGCACCAGAAACTTCTACCATGGCATCGTGACAAGCCAAACCCTCAAACTTATTTGGAGCAGTTACAAATGGAAGTCCAGTCAGTTGGGCAATTTGATCGGCAATTTTCTTGTCGAATCCTATTCTGGTATTCAATCCAGTTCCTACAGCAGTGCCTCCAGCAGCCAACATGTACACCCGAGGTAAAGTAGCATTTATTCTATCAATTCCGAAGGCAATTTGTTGTACGTATCCACTAAACTCTTGTCCGAGGGTCAATGGAGTGGCATCCTACAAAGTGATTGCAAAACATTACTCACTTTCCGCGTCCTAAATCGGTCGAAAGTCGTACAGTAAATTAAATTAAAAATTACCTGCGTGTGCGTTCGTCCAATTTTGATGATCTTGTCAAAAGCTTTGGCTTTTTGTTGCAGGCTGGCATGCAACATTGTCAGTCCTGGCAAAAGCGTCTCCTGTATTTCCATTGCCACGCTGATGTGCATAGCAGTTGGGAAAGTGTCATTTGAACTCTATTCGTATAAACAAATTCATAATGATATGATTCATAACCTTGAATTAAAGATAGTATTACCTGGCTTTTATTAACATGATCATTAGGATGAACAGGAGTTTTGGACCCCAACTTGCCTCCAAGAAGCTGAATAGCTCGATTAGAAATGACTTCATTAGTATTCATATTCGTCTGAGTTCCGGACCCCGTTTGCCAAATAACTAAGGGGAAGTGTTCCTCATAAAGTTCTCCACTAATTACCTAAAAAGATTAAAAATGATTTAAATCGTCCGAACAACCAACTATCGAACTATCCATTTAAGATCGAGTTACTTAACCTCATCAGCAGCTTTGCAGATTGCATCAGCAACTTTAGCATCAAGTCCGTATTCCTTATTGACCATTGCAGCAGCTTTCTTTAGGAGTCCCATGGCTTTGATAACTGGAAGCTAGAAAAGTTGGAAAATCTACTAGTTCAAAAGGTTCGAATTGTAAAATTAATCTTTAATAAGCTGATGAACACATACAGGCATTCGTTCAGGAGAACCTCCAATAGGGAAGTTCATAACAGATCTAAGTGTCTGGGCTCCATAGAGCTTATCAGCAGGGACTTTGAGTTCCCCAAAGGTATCCGCTTCAATTCGAAAATCCGCCTGAAATCATAACGAAAATTAACATTGATTTAAACGACAAATACCGAAAATATTTTCATTTCAAATACATGATAATCTATTACATCTTCTGAACTAGAATCAGGTGATTCTTCTGAGGTTCGAATGCGTATCTGAATAACAGCATTGGACATAATTTCTGAAATTGAATTAGCCAGATCAAGAGCTAACTATGACACTTGGGCCATGGAATTTCATTTAAATTCTAATATTCAATGACTACAATTGACTATAAAAATAGGATAAAAAATAATTTAAGATAAATCTCTTTATATTTGTTACCATATTAAAATTGGAAGAAGAGAAAAGCCTAGACGACGAAGGTATCCAAAAGTGTCTTGATGATGAAGGGCTGATTTTAGCTGAGAGCTTCGTAATGAACTTCTGCCCTAGACGACCACCGCTTCCACACAAAACCCTTGAACTCATCTTGCTCTTCTACCACCCTGCACAAAACAAGTTCACACCAACAAAAAATCCAATTAGAAACGCGTGAAAGAATTACAAAGTAATTGCATGAAAGATGAAACGGTTCTTGAGAGTTTCATGGACTCCAGGGACGGCAACGCCCAATCGACCTCCTGACCTTGTAGATTCACTTCTAGAACTTAAGGGATAGTCTTAGGGTTCATGCTCTTCTTGAAGGTCATGGCTTAAATGCCCTAGCTCATTCCGCCGCCCCTGAATCTCAAAGTCGTTGGAGATTGTGTGAGTTAGACTGGAGGGATGGATTGTGGATTTGTGATCTGGATTATTGAACATACTAAAAAACAGCCTTGCCCTGCCTTGCTAACGCATATATACAGAATATACACGATAGGCGATCTACTTCTAGAGAGTCAATGAAATAAACCAGATTTCTTGTGCACATTCTCATTAGAAATGGAATGGTGTGATGTGTGCGTTCGTGAGATCCTCCCATTCTCAAAAGCATATTTCGGTGTCAACACATTTAACCGTACGTTCCAGACGTGGCATTTAAATTTTATCACAGCAACAGGGTCATAAAACTGAACTCTTTCTACATCATAATTCATAATTCATACGTGGACCTTGAAATCTTCAGCTACTGACCTTCAATTACACTTTTATCCCTAACCCAGTTTATTTTATTTGAAAACTTTGCAATTATTAGAACCAAGAACGTTCATATTATTTATAAATATGGCAAATACCTCAAATAGCAGCATGCAAAATTCTAAACAGCATATTGAATTGAGTCAATAATTAATTAAATATTGCCAAATTCAGTGCCCAAGGATAGGTGCCAGATTTAGCCCTATTATGTATTAATTAACTGAGGGTTCTTAATCTTACCTTTGACCTTTATTAATTAGGGGAAAGTAGAGTTTTGAGCCTCCTGCAATCTGTGGAAAATATATTTTAAATGGGAGCTCCCGGGACGGGATTTGAAGTACAATGTCACGCGCCACACCGCCCCATACGAACAATAATTTAGTGGGGCACTAGCAGACAGGTATTCTCCACCAACCTCTAATACCTTTAATCCGAATTTGACCTTGTTGGTTTGCTGACCCTGGCCTTTGACCTTTGATTACTCAACCCTACAGATTACTAAGTTATGATTGTTAAACATGCTTGAAATCTCAGTTGTTGTTGTTTACTTGATCTCATGGTGCCAAAAAACTCTCGTACGACTTTGTCTAGAAACACGTATATCTGGGTACGTACCATTTATTTGATCATCGATGGTTTTGAAAGTTGTTACTATTGATATATTGTTGACTAAATAGTATAAAACTGGGTATAACAAGGTTTAGGATGCACTGTATCCCCCATCAATGAACAAATGCTCCCCATGAATCATAGGAGCAGCATCACTCAAAAGAAACACAATGGAGTTGACAACTTCGTAGATTTCAGTTATCCTTCCCAAAGGAGTTCGAGCGATGAGCTTCTCTCTTAAGACAGCACCTTCTCCCCCAGCAAACAACCACTGCTTGGCCAGGTCAGTCATCACAATGTTTGGATTAACCGAGTTGACACGAATGTTATACTGGCCTAGTTCCAGGGCTTGGGATTTCGTCAACATGTCAACTCCGGCTTTACTGATATTGTAGGGTACGGATGCTCGGGTTCCGAATCGAGATGCCTGGGTAACAGTAAAAACAACTTAACGTGATTATGTTCATATGTACAATTGGACGGAAGGAATTTACTTTACATACCAGTGATGAGACATTTACAATGCTCCCACCCCGCCCAGATTCTATCATTCGTTTAGCAACGACCTGAGTGACATTCACAATGGCCTTCACGTTAACTCCAATAACTTGGTCAAACGTATCGGGTTGAATTTTCATAAATGTGGCTTCAGCCCCGATTCCTGCATTGTTCACGAGACAGTCCATCGTATCTGTAATCGATTCCACAGCACTCCGAGTTTCATTCCAGTCCAGTAAATTCACACAAATTGTCGTCGTTCCGTCACATTCTTTGGCCAAAGTGTTTAGAGCTTCCTGGTTGACATCTATGGCGAATAAATTGGCTCCTTGAGCGTGCAAGACTTTACAAAGAGCTAGTCCGATTCCTAGATTTCACATCACAAATTATTATCTGAGCCAAATTGTAAACAGTATACAAAAAAAATATTATTCATACCATTTCCAGCTCCTGTTACAAGCACGTTCTTCCCAGCTAGTGTAATTACCAAGGACATTTTAGTGTCAGTATTCAGAGATCCCTAATTGTGGACTTGCAATTGCTATGCATCAGAACTAGGTCAGATGTCGGGTGCGGACCAACGAAGCCGAAAATGATCATTGTACAACTCAATTGGCAATAACTTACACTATCTTCGGCATTATCTGATTGTGTCAACTAATTTATATTTTATCTCAATTCGGTAAGTTGTATGAATGTCACAGCAGCAGGAATACGCATCGGATATTGAATGATTGAAATGCTTAAAACTGTTATCTTAATATTCTTATCATTCACTGACTTTAATCATACAATACATTCAAATCCATACATGTTAACAAATGTAGATAATATCATAATGTGCACCTTTAAGATACAATAATGATTATCGGGTTAATTCTGTGCCTGAGATTTCTGGAAAAAAACAAGAGAAAACAAGGAAATCTGTTCTTAGATTCGATAAAAAATGAAGCGATCCAAGATCTTAGAAGACATATTTATCGGTAGTTGAAGTCAGTTATGCAAGACATCGACAATTCGAAACTCAGTCAATTCATTTCAAAAAGAATACTTTAGGGAAATTTACAAAAATTAGCATTAAGTGAGCCTCAATAACTCACTTGAGTTATGATCTCAAAAAGATAGGACAAAGGTCAAAGGATTCCATACGATTGACAATAAGTTTAGCTAGAAAGATTACAAACCCCACAGCACCAACCTAGTCAAGAATTTAAATACCTATACTGTTTTCGTCAAGCTTATGAATTCAATTAGCAATGATTCCTCAAAACTTATTGACGATTGAATCATACATCTTACGTAAAATATACAACTAAAAACTGTTGGGTTCGTTTTACCAAAAAATACTAATTGCTAAACAAAGTCGACAATTCAACAGAGAGGAAGGATAAGGATATAATAAAGACTTGGTACTCAATTATCATCCTCATTGGCACTGTTAGTATGCCAGGTTAATCGTTCTTCGTAGAATCCAATAACAACTTGTGGACACTTGACGTTTGCTTGACGAGCTGGGACAAGATCTGCTTCATCTGTGTCTTTCCACTTCATCAAGAACATCAATTCTCCGGAAGAGTCCGTCGCTCCAATTATTTTCTCAGCTTCGAATCCACGGTCAAACCCTGTGAGCTCTGCACGTGCTGAGTCCTACAGTAAAGTTTCTAGTTATTAAGTCAAACGTCATAAAATAAAGTTCATCGTCTAAATAAAATAATCCCAAACCTTGCCAACCGTTTTGGCCTTTTTCTTGTTCTCCTTAGCTTTATCTTCCCTCTCGCTTTCAGCTTGACGTTTTCGACTAGCCTTTTCTTTGTCTTTTTTCTCTTTATTAGCCAGCCAATCCTTTTCAAATGCAGCGATCAGCTCAGGACAACCTAGATTTTCTTCAGGTTCCCACGTATTATCTTCCCTGTTGGCCAAATTAGCATCATTAAATCAATTGGGACTTGTGGCATCATTGAATGATGCGAACTTACGGTCCATAACCCTTCCATTTCAGAAGGTATTCGGTTTTTCCTAGGACAATCCTTTTCTCTAAAATCGTTTCAACGACATACTCTTCTGCAGGCTCGCTGTCCCCGGCCTCGGCCCCGCTGTCAGATCCTTCCTCATGATCTGAGGACTTGGAGTCAGTGTCAGACTTCTTTTTGCCCATTTTTCCTCCAATAGATCTAACATTGAATCAATCATAAAAATTTAATGAATTTTTATAATCTTCAGCTGAGTAATTAGATTAGATTCACTAGAATATAGAAGGTATTGTTCAATCAAAACGAGAATTCGAGGTAACCTCTTTGAAACTTCTTATATGAGTTTAAATGAATTATGCATTACATAACCATGGAGTTTGGAGTTTGAAAGTGGAAAGCAAGATCACTCGATACGGCTAATTAAATTTGTAGATAATTTAGATCGACGGGATGCCATGCTGTTAACCCAAAGCTTGGATGCATATGCTATATAGGTGAACTACCTCAAACTTTTAACATGTTAGCTTTTAAAGTTTAAATTCTTCAAGGAAGGACATACGTTTTCTGAGGACTTTCCACTTCTGGCATCTTTAAAGTTGTGTTCTTTCAGATTCTGTTTACAATCAATATTCAATATTTGCCATATGACATAAAAACCATCCACCAACACTTATCGATTCCTTCACGGAAAACAGCTAAGACAATTTCATCTACACACTACTTGTTCATATTAATTTCTCAACACCAATACATAGAGCAGCTGTCCAGTCAATCATCATAAATGGATTTTAATCAGCTATGACCTCGCGGCATTCCGAAAATCCCAAAGAGGAAGCATACCCCACGCACCAAGTTCAAGATCATCGAGACAAAAGAACCCATCCCCTTGATCCCCTCCAACAATCGCACAAAATATTAGCCAAGCCAAAGGAAGGAACTGGTCCTTAGTCCTTCCGAAGGACTAAGGACCAGTTTACAAATGACACCGAGTACAAATTATATATGATGCCCCACAATTATGATATATGAATGTCAGTCCCTCAAGCACATCTCGCCTTCAAAAATATGAAATGAAACTCGTCCTGTTAAAACGATCTTTGAAATTTGAAGACACTGAACTTACCGTTTCAACGCTAAATGATGAAGACTAGACGGGAGACTTAAGCTGTCTCTTGTTGTATATGATTTTAAATAGATTTTCTATCGTTTTAAATAGAAAAAATCACAAATTTTGCAAGCTGACGGAGACTGGAACAGTTGATCTGAGATATGAAAAAAAAACACGGCACTTATTTTCTGAAGAAGTCTTCGGCTCGGCGTCCCATCAATGCTGACTAACTTACCTGGTCAGAAATATAGCGGAGAAACCTTTGATAAATTTAATAACAGAGTTTATATTACTTTCCAGGTTAAAATAAATGGTAAAATATTCCCAAGATAAATTAGAGGGTTTTAACTGTGCCAACTAACTGTTGAGATTATTTATTATACTGAAGAAAGATTGATACAAATTCTGTTATATGAGTAGTTTTATTGCTGATTGGACATGTGAAACCCCGCTCTTGATCTCTACAAATTGGGTGCAAGTTTACACGTTGGCGTGTTTAAGAATTATGATCCAAAAAATAATTATATCACCTCGTTTCGAAACACCGCGCTGAACTCATTGTCATCATCGTACGAGATTTTACGAATTTTACGATCAAATTTAAAAATTACTTTCAAATGTAAAAACTATTTCAATTAAATTTTTTAGCCCGAGCCAGGGCTTATGTGATCACCGTGTCTGTCTGTCTGTCTGTCATCACGATAACTCTCGTCAAACA
>JAQFYM010003476.1:0-18546 GCA_034694785.1 Agrenia bidenticulata | reverse complement strand
GGTTCCTCTCTGTTAAACAATCGTTTTGGTAAAAGTGAAACCAAGTATTAGTATTGCAAGTAACACATACAAGTAACACTGTATTGGTTAGATAGTGTTTACAAATTGTTGTTTTAGAAGTGTATCATGTTATCTATATAAAGAGGTTGAATCTATTAAATAAGTTTTATTTCAATAAGGTCAAGAAAGACTAACAGACCTACAAGCGGGAAGCCAGCATTAACCAAAAATCAATATAGTTGTTTTTTGCTGCTTTTTTTAGGAGAAAATCCTACTTCCTTTGCTCGTTTTTTACCTTTTTTGGCTATGCTAGATTTTTCGGTGTTGTAAAAACATATGTCGCATCAATAAAGATATCGCTTGACGGGGGGTTGTTCATTCATTAGTTTATGACTGGTAAAAATATTAAAACAACTAGATAATCTTATCTTACAAATTAATGCTGATTAACATCTCTCTTTTGAATTTTTTTTTTTTGCGATAGTAAAGGAAAAAAAAAATAATCTATTTTATTTATTTCCGTCTATTTATAGAAAGTTTTAGTTATAATTCATATTCCAGTATATGGAAAAATACATTATATTTTTTTCACGTTCAATTTTATTTGTTTCTTGCTTTTTATAAAGTTTTAGAAGCGGCAAACAATAAAATAACTAATTTTTTACACCGCCCACCGTCATTTAGACAAGCAATAATTAAGAATGCCAATTTTGTGATCTTGTGTCCTATGAATCCCAATAAAGGATATTTAATATACCTGTATAAATTTATAGACAATATGTTTCAGTGTCTTTATGCACCTCTTTGTCCTGTTAAACTAGTCCACGTTTTATTGCCCTGTTTCTAGACCACGTTTTGTTTTCTTCCGGTTCATCAAACCGCTTCATTGAATTTTCATCATCACCTGCTTAATTTTCTTTTCTTCTTGACCAAGTTAATTTTTTGCTGTTTCAGCACTCTTCATTGCCTGTATTTACCTGTCCACGATTCGTTGTTCTTTTGTATTTTTACCACGATCAATTCTTCATTTTTTCTGAACCTTGCTTTCCTGCTCTTCTTTTCTACACCACGCCCTATCATCCTTCTCTTTTAAACCAAGCTTAAGTAATGTTTCTGTTCTCATCACTAGGGCAACCGATGGCATATTTTGCAGAAAATTTAAAGTATTGACAAATTGGTCAATTTTAATGTTTTTTAGTAATATCAAATATATTAAGAAATATGTTTTTTTCGTAAAAAATATAAGAAAATTACTTTAAGAAATATAACATATGTGTACATTACATAGATCAAGTAACTATAAAAAGTTTATATTATGCAAAAAGAACGAACAGACTGATTAAAATGAGTAAAAAAAAATTATAAAAATACTAAAACCGCTATCTATTTATACTTTTTGCATTTTGTGTTATATAGTCCGATCTTAGATTAGATTTAGAAAACCATATTTGACACATTTTAAAAACCAGTTGTAGAAAAAAATCTATAGAATAAATAGATAAATAATTGTAAATATTCTTAAGTTTGTCAGTAAAAAACCATGGATGTTGGGATCACTTTCTGTTGTCAACTCGGTTTA
This sequence comes from Agrenia bidenticulata, assembly GCA_034694785.1. Lineage (NCBI taxonomy): Eukaryota > Metazoa > Arthropoda > Collembola > Entomobryomorpha > Isotomidae > Agrenia > Agrenia bidenticulata. Next base: position 16,967 of record JAQFYM010003476.1, on the reverse strand, counting down.
TTTTTAATTTCTCGGCATTTAAAAACTTTATTTTTGAACCAACATATAAATCAATAAAAAATCTATATATTTACATTGTGTTATTATAATTAATGTTTTTTGAAAGTTATAGTTAAGTTTATACGTGTCAAAAACTAGCAAAAAATGAATCAGCGTTTGTAAAATACATAGTACAATGCAACACTCAAGGGTAAAAAAAAACAAATTTATAAAATACCGCAGTATGGCTATTTTATTTCGGATGCATTGTTTATGTTTTGTTTTTTTTTTCAGTAGAAATTTAAATACAAATAATAAATATATGAAAATATCAATGCTTAAAACCGATTTTTTTTTATTTACAAAAAATCGACGATTTTATAATGATTTTACAAAAACGACAATTCGGTCAATTTTAGGTCGTTTTTTGTGTAGAAAATTTTTCGTTTTTGGTCAATATTTGGTTACCCTACTCATCACGCTTCATTGTACCTTCCGTTCTTCTCTACGCTTCTTTGTCTTTCTTTTCTACACCTTTTCTATATTTTTTGGATTTAAATGCACGATTCCTCTATATAAATACAACGCCAAACGTATAATGTTTTACTGCACATGTTTTAATTACGTTTAAGTAGCACTCTGCTGTGTTTTGTCCACTTAGGATGTTTTTATTGATGTGACAGGGCATCACATATATGTGATTTTGTAGCTTTAAAGGGGTGATAACAACACTTATATATGTGATTTTGCTGCTTTGGGAGCAGGTAAATAAACTACATACCGTAATGACCCGATATTAAGCACTAAAAAATATAACACAAGAAAAAAAAAAGAAAATACGTCCCGATAATAAGCAAACCAGATTCCGGACACCAATTACATTCTTAATCGCATTCTCGATTGATAAATCATTTATATAATGTTCAATGTCTTAATAATAATTCGTTTGACTATTTACTGTATAATATGTAATCTTTTATTATCAACCCTTAACAGAATTTTCAGATGCATAATTTAAAAATAGTCCCGAAAATAAGCAATGAATATTTTAACCCATGATTGTTAGTAGGAAATTACATGAAATGTAATTTGTCTGCAGCAGGGGTATATAAATAAAAAACATAAATGTGATTTTGCCGCTTTAGGGGTATAAAAATAAATCACATACATTTGTTTTTGCTGACGAAAGGGTTAAGCAATATAATTACAATAATAATTAATGATTATATACAAATTGTAAGTATTACTTTACATATTTTCATGCTTAATTAAGGATTTGTATATTAATTATATAAAAAAAACTACTTTTTGTTTTATCTTGCTTGTTTGCTTGCTTGTTTGCTTGCTTGCTTTCTTGCTTTCTTGCTTGCTTGCTTGCTTGCATGCATGCTTGCATGCTTGCTTGTTTGCTTGCTTGCTTGTTTGCTTACGTGCTTACGTTCTTTCATTATTCTTAGTTAGAAATTAAATATACATAAAAATTGCATTAACAAATTGATTAAAAATTATGCAGACTAAACAATGTTGTAAAATAATAATGGGTCAAAAACTACACCGTTATTTTTCCATTACTTTTTATTTTTTTTTTTTTGGAAAATATCTATTATAGTATATATTTTTTTTTTATATAGACAAAAATCAATGCAAGTATGTAACAGCAAAAAAATTTTTTTTTTTTTTTGCTAAAATATATCATTCTTGTATTTTTATTACAAACAAAAGTTTTCTGATATTTTTTTCGATCGTTTTGTACGTAAAGATTTTCCACGAACATATTTTGATAATGATATAATCGGTTTATTCAAAATACTTTTTATGATAAACAATTTTTGTATGATAAACAATTTTTATGCTTAAAATGCCGTTTTAAAAAACCGAAATGAACGTGTATTAGAAAAAATCCGCAAATGTTTTGTGTTTAAATACTTTTTTGTATTTTTGAATAAAACGCAAAACTTTTTGTTGTTTGAAAACGTTTTTGTGTTTGTGTAAACGACACGATATTTTTTTTGCGCGTAAATCGGGCACGAACGCTTCCTAAAACACTTAGGGCATGTCTTTTTCTCTTAAAACGTTCATGCCTAAAATTTCTTTTGCATAAATTTAAGGTTTGTGTTTATTCCGTTAATTAGTTACAACTGCTTTTTACACAAGCTTTATATGTGAAAAAAGGAAAAACAACAACAATATAAAATGCATAGAATTTGGGCTATTTGTAAAAACGGGCACGGGCATAAACGTTTATTAGCCAAACGAGACACGCCGTTAGATCCTTATAGCAAGAACGTTTGTACGGTCATAAAAGTTTCTCGAATTTTATAAAAGACACGCCTTTTTCAATTTTTCGTTGGTGGCAGAACAACTAAAAAAAATTAAGCTAATTTATCGTGTTACGTATTTCAGTTTTTTTAAAATTGACTATACTGTAAATTTATATCCAAAACGTAACTTTTTAGACTTGAGTTTTTTTTTTGTTTTTCGCATCCAGTTTTTTTTGTTGTTTTTCGCATTAGTTTTTCTTGCAATATTGCTTTAAAGTTATCTAAAACCAGTCACACAATCAGACATAAAAAATTAGAGATCGCGTTAAAAGAAAATGAGTTGAAAAAGAGTGACATTTTTGTGTACACAAAGATAAAAAAACACATATGTGGAATAAAAATACATAAAGAACATATTATAATAAAGGAATATTTAAACTAGCCAAAAATAATAGTACAGTTTTTTTTTTTGTCACTAAAACTACAGCAATATCCGATAAAGTACTTGTATAATTTATATTATATTTCATAGTAGCCTTTAAACGAGTAACAATTCTTTTTTACTGTAACACCAAAAGTATGTATTTTTTTGTAGTTATTTAGTATTTTTGTTTCGGCTGTATTAGTACGTGCTTGTAATATATAAAAACGACGTCTTACACTTATTTAGTTTTTACTTTTTTGTACTATGAACTAAATACAAATAGCATGCAATTTTTTTTTGTGTTAGAAAGTTGTTAAAAGTTTTTTTTTTCTAACCTTGTTAGCACTTCAAAGGAAAAAATCTATACTTTGTAACAAAGTGTAAATGTTGATATATATTCAATTTTTTTTTTTACTTCTTGTACAAAATATACAGAATAAAACAATTACTTTGTTGTAGTTTTGTAAACGAGATCTGAAATACTTTATTAATATAGTGCTTTCTAAAAAGTAATACTTTTCCATATTTTTGATTGTCTGCCATATATTTATAAAAATGTCACTTTTATACTTATATTTATAAAAGTTTAAAACTTAACAGATTTTTATTTAAATTTGGTTTTTAGAATTTACAAAAACTTTTAATTTTTTTTGTTAGTTTAGAACAAATAGTTTTTTTTTTTTTTTTGTTTTAACATAGAAATGTTTTTTTGTATGTTTTTTATAACAATTACAACTAACGAACAACAATAAAGTTTTCTTTATATTCAAATAAAAAACATTTTTGCATGCTGCTATTCGATATATACAAATAACCATGTAAAGTAAGTGTTTTGTCTATTTTATGAAGGACTTGTATAAAAAAAAACGTAATTTGTTTTTGGTTTTATGTGCATAAAAAAATTTTAAAACACTGTATTGTTCATTAAGAACGTCCTATATACTATTTTTTATATTATATAGTGTTAAAAATACGATACTCAAAAATGTTAATAATTAATCAGAGTAACCAGAAAAGATTACAGTATATCAGTTTTGTATATATGTATATTTTAGTCATACAATTCCACCTTTTTTGTGTATATAAGGCAGAATACACAATTACAACGCGTTTTAATTATTTTTTAAACTTGTACCGTCTCTATTGCATGTTATTTTTTAGCTACGTATTTAGATGGATACGCAGCGATCCTTTAGACATCTCTATTAATTAGTAAAGAAAAACCACATCATTTCTTTATTCCGGTTTTTTCAAGCCAAAAAGTTTTTTTTGCAGTCCCGAAATAATTAAAAAAGAATAAACATTGCAATCCTACTGTATTCGAATTCGGTTATGTTAAATATAAGATAGTTAAGAAAAAAACGATATGTGTAACATTGAGGCACTAACTTAAAATATTGTTTTTATGTACTTTTTTTATATGAAATGTTTATCTCTTACCTTATCTAAGAATTTTGCACTGACTAAAAAAAATATCGTTTTTTTTTTTCTGTAAACGTACGTATATTAAGAAAGATACCTTTTTTATACTTTTTTTATTATATGAAAACATTTTATAAAATAAAAAAAAAAAACAGGCCTTTCGTATTAATATGATGCTTTTTTGTAATTGATACAATTTACAATTCTTTTTTATATATATCGGGGATTCTTGATTTTTTAATTGGCTAAACTTCTTATTTTTTTTAGGATTTTTTTTTTGTAAAAAAAATTCAGAAAAATTCAACCTAAAAAAATATTACTAAAGAATTTCAAAAGCAGTGTTAACAAAATAACTAATGTTTTTAATCTTGTCTCTATAAGGCTTAAATTAATTTACATCTATGTAAATGTCTAGCACTTTGTAAAGTAAAAAATTTACATAATCCATAACAATCTTCTATAATTTTTTTACGAGTGCATTTTTGTTTATGTTTATTTGCTCAGTATTTCATTTGTCATAATCGTAAACTTTTTTTATATCAAAAATCATGTACCCCGATAGATCTGGTTTTGGAGAATTAAAAAAAGGCGTAATTATATGCTCTACATTACAAATGCAGCTAACTGGTTGTGTTTTTAGTGCATTTAATAGTAAATTAATAAAAATAATATTTATATTTATATTTGATTTTTGTAATTTGTAATTTATTTTGTATGTTTTTAATTTAAGGTATACCTAATCATAGCCTTTCGTATGTTAAGTGCTATTATGTTTAAACGTTAGGGACCACTTATATTTTAAGAAGCTGACGAGGTAACTTACCAAAGCATAACTAAGATACGTCACATTACCTCTGGTCGTGTTAGAAGAGTTATAGTTTTAAAGCTATTTAGTTGTAATAAATTGTGTATTTTAAACTTAAAACACCAAGATTGTTTAATATTTACTAAAAAAGAATTATTTTTTTATAAATCATAAAGTCTGCAAAACAAAAATGTATGTAAAAATTTGGTTTTGATTTAATGCAATAAATCTTTATTCAAAACAAAAAAGTTTCATGAGCGCGGACCAATTCTTCTTAGATTCGTTGTAACGTATTAACAGTATTATATCAACACACTGTTGCTTTTAAAGTTTTTTAAGCACAACAATTAATTAATTTTTTTTTATTATCTAACTTTTACACATCATTTATTAGGTTTTTTATATTCGTTTTTGTTCTCAACCTCACCTCCGTTCTCTTATCAAGAAACTCAATTTGACTTATTTGTTTTCTTAGCACGTATTTATTTTTATCGCACGTTCGAACCTTTTAGAAGTTTTCATGTATCATGACTTTTTCAAGTTTTGTTTTGTTGATATATCTATTCATTCCTTTCTTTTATATATTATATACAAAGAATCCTGTCCTGTTTTATCATTTACATCATTTTCCAAAATTAAAAAAAAAAACATTTTTTAATGTACTTTTCAACGTTTAAGAACACTACATCTATATATGAAAATCTATGAGTTGTCTCTGGGATTCAGCCAAGTCAACAACGCTTTTTTGTTGTCTTAGTTATAGACTTTTCGTAGTAAATTTTGCCTGGGAGCCTTTTTTTGCAACGCATTTATATTGATTTTTTTTTTTTTTTTTCGCGTATGATCGACCTTGTTTTATTTGCAAACGTAACTACAAAAGTCGTGCTTAGTGTTGTTAACTTTGAAAGTAATTTTTTACGAAACTTAATGCAAAACTTTTCGCCCTTTATGGTCACTACATTTCACTGATAAGTTTGCGGTTTTAAACTGGTTAAGGAAATCAACTCATTTGCATGCTTCATGTGTCTATGATAATTTTGTATACTAAGTTTAGCTATTAATCTATTTATGTCACTATCTTATCGCCTAGTGCAGACTTAAAACAAACATTCCTATATTATTGCATGACAAACTTGCTGCAGTATATTGAACGATTTGTTGTATTTAAAAAGAGAATGTATAGCCGAATAGTTCTTAGAGGCGTAAAGAAATTTCTTGGGGGTAAAACACGGTGGGCTTGTCAATTAGCGAATTGCGCGAACGGTTCAATAACACACATTGCGGTCTCAAATGTGGCCTAACGCAAGAAAATGTTGCGAAAACGGAAGTAAGGGCAGGCATCTGTATGGTAGACAAGCCCGGGCTGCCTGTAGCGACAGTTCCGTTTCGCCGTTCCTTATGTTAGAGGGCCCTAGAGCGTATAGGAAGTAATCAAAGCCTCTAAAAATAGAAGGCATGATGGTAGTAGATCCGCGAGTCGCTGGCAGGCGTAAAACAAGGGCAACAGTCAGTGTATCGTTATGGTTTACATTGTAAAAATGGCTTAAGTTTGTTGTATTTTATATATATTGAAAAAAGCAACTTTACTTGCCACAATCAAAAAAAATTGGAAAACATAACCGCATATGTTGACGCATCTTGTATTTCGGCTATATTCCACCGACATTTATTTTTGTGCATAATTTCAAAACTTTTAAATAAATATCAGCAATTGATTGTTTTATTGACGTATAAAAAAATGTTTTTGAAATGTATACGAACGTTCCCTCTTCTACTTTTGCTTTTGAAGGTGTTTTTGTAGCCGTCTAGCAGTAATTTTTTTGTTTTATAGATGTGTTGTACAAATACTTTAGATTATACATAAATACAAAACAATCGTTGTACTCTTGCGAATAACAGAATTGAAAGACTTTAATATTACTTAATAAAAAAATATTATTGTTATAAGTTGTATGATTATTAACTTCGCTTTACAGTCTATCCTTTTTTATACTTGCAAAGTATGCTTAACCTGTTTTTTTCTTATTTTGTTATTTTTTTATTTTTTATGTCAAATCTCTACAAAACATGCTACAGGAATATCTTTCTCACATGTCAGTCTTCTTAAAGCCAGATTTATAGCAATGAGCTTTAGCTTATACTTTATTTTTTTTTACATTATACAATCAAGTTTTTTTTCTATTTTTTATCCCGCCTGAGTGGTCTTTAGTTTTTTGATATGTAAAATATACAAAAAATAATTTTTACAAACTGATATATTGTGATTTTTTGACGCGCTGTTATTTACTTCAGAACAATTCAGTCATTGTTATCTATACTAAACGCCTTTGATTTTTTTGTGTTTGGTTTTAGGATTTAGGATTTAGGTCTTGAGTAATCAACATTTTAAATTTTCTTTCAATGAGGACTTAACGTAGAACAACTTGTTTGTATAATCCAAGTTCTTTTTTTTTAATCCTTTGGCCTAACGGTAACGACAAATTTGATGCTTTCAAGTTTTGTAGTTTTAGGCCGTAAACTTCATTAATTTATGCCTTTTTTACGCAAAAAAAAAACAATATTTTTTGACATAAAAAAGCGTTTTGAACGTCAAAAGGACCACACTTCGAATTTGTTTTTCTGCACTTAATTGTAACTAAAAATCTATAAGTTAACACAAACGAGCTACAGTTTTTTTATATTTTATATTTTATTTTCCATAGCTGTAAAAAAGTCATTTTTATAAAACAACACTGCTTATGTATATCCGTAAAAGAAATGCTAATCGCCCAATAAAAAAAATATCGACTGTTCTGTTTTTTATTTTTTACATGGTAAACTGTTATAATTTTGTACCTGTATGTAAAAGCTGTTTTCTCTATGCCTCTTTGTTACCGATTTTGCAAGTGAAAACATAATATGTTTGTGTTTACTAGCGAGAATTATATTAAACATCGTAATGAATGTTTAAATTCCTTTAGTCTGGGTATTAAAAAATAAAACAAGCATAATAAAATACTTAAAATTCTATTTTTTACACATTACACACTTAAATGTTGTTAACTGTTCAAAGCAACTGGGTTTACTAAACGATACATATTTGTTATAATAATAACGTTTAATTGTATTTCCGTGCATAGTTTTACAAACTTTTCAAGTTCAGTTAGTATGTGTATATGACTTTTTTAGCTCATCAGTGCATTACCAGCAGTTTCGTTCGTATTATAATGGTATTTTGTTACTTTTTTTTCGTCTACTGTAGTAATAAAAAGCAATTTTTTTTTATTTTATTTTATACGATTTTACAGTTTTTTTGTATATTTCTTTTTTATAAAAAACAAATTATATGCTGGCACTACATGTTGTGACACCTTTGAGAACCCTGAACTTTTTATGACTTTTTTGTAGTTTACTTGTAAACAAAACTAATATTTCAAAAAAAAAAAGAAATGTTATTATTAGGGCGGTCCAAAAATGCAGTTAAAAAATGGAAAAAATTGCATTTGAAAGAGAAAAAAAAATTAGTGCATTTTAATTGCTCTTACTTAGTTTATTTTTTTACGGTAGGTTAATTTTTAGCGCGATTTCCAAAAATTCAATATTTGATTTCATTTAATTTTGTGAATATTTAATTTTCAATAGCATCTTTTTTTTGGCTTGTCATTTTGTAAGAGTATAAAAAATGCAGAAAAAACGCAAAAAAGCGTTTTTATGTCAATAAAAAAGCATCTAAAAAATAAAAGTAAAAAATTTCTGCTTTAGTTATCTTTTTGTATACATAAACTGTATTGAATTTTGCTAAAAGAATCAAGCCTTTATTGTTTTTCTTTTCAGTAAAAAGTAATCAATTTTGTTGTTTTTTGTTTTGTGTTAGGAAAGTATAATGCTGCATGCAAGTTTTAACTCAAAAAAAACTTTTTGCTATTCTATTTTTTTTAAATTTATTTTTAATCAAAAAATAACTGTACTTCTTTTTTAAGTTTGTCTATCATTTTTAGTTAGAGAATTCGAATTCTTCTCAATAAACGTCTATATTGTAAAATATAGTTTTGATATATAAATACTTGCAGAAAGAATAAATATTTCAACAGTTTTAGCATTCCACTTACTTTCTAGTTATGCTCTACGACATTGATGGTACAGTAAAAAAGTTTTCTACAATTCCTAGTATGCAATGGTTTTTTTTTGGGTTATTTGGCATGGTTTACAACAAGTATTGAACGTCATATATTTGCAATGGGACCGCTTTTATATTGTACTTTTGTAGATGTACATGTATTTGTAGTAGTGTTCCGTTGAGTACTAGCTTTTTTGTTTGTGCAAAAAACTGTTTGTTTTTTATTTTTTTTGTCGTTTATACATCGTAAGTATAAATTACCGCAACAGGATATGTAAATTATATGCAAAAAATCTAAATTTTTTTTAGTTTTTTTTTGTTGCACGATTATTGAACACAGTAATAATTTATAACCTTGTAATTTTACATTATAGCAGGTAATCATACTGTTGTTCAGTTCACAAAATTCTTTAATACTGACCCTTAATCTTTAACTGCAAAAAATTAGTATGTTTGTTTTTTTTTTTGTCAAATCAAAATATGTTTGGGGTAAATAATATAGTATAACGTTAGCCTTAAAGTCTTGTGTTTAACTTGTAACTTTTTGTATCTTTCATTATATTAATTTCAACTTGAGTGTTATTGTTCAATGCTCGGTGCCTGCAATAAAAAAAAACAGATTCTTATAAACTAATCTTGAATCTAACAACCGCTATAAAATAAATCTATCTAAACTTTGTTTATCTCATATGTATCTGATATAAAAAAAACTGTGCGACGTCAGCAGTTTAATTCTTCACTTTCGAGTAGCCTTTTTTCAAATAAGACTTTACTATCATGAAGACTCCAGAGGAATGTAAAAAAAAATCTGTGCAATCAAGACGATTAGAAACTAATGTTTATCTACTTTAATGTTGCTAAAAAAAGTTTCATTTCAAAGAGAAATTATTAAATAAAAATTCGCATAATAACCATTTAAAAAATTGTACATGTTTCATATGTTTTACTTATTTTTTTATATTTGCTTCTCTGAAGTAATTGACTTTAAACCGTTGAAACCAACTTTATGAATTATAAATCAAGGATTATATTGATTCTGTCTCTGTCAAATGTATCTAATGTTTTTTAAGTTTTATGCGCGTTTGCATTAGATTGAGAAAATTTCCGCTATTTAAAAAATAATTTTTTTTAGCGAATTTACATTTGTTTTATTTTTACTGTTAAATTTTTGTTTCACGTTTTATGCACAGATCAATTAAAAGACGAAAATATTGATTATTCATTATTCAGATGCCAAGAAAATTTTTCTTGCAATAACTATTTTACTTTAGACTCTGTAAAAAAATAAGAAAGACGCTCATAATGTGTAAAGAGTGCATTTTTTTTGTTTATGATTCAAAGTCTCGTTTTTACTACAGGTAACAGTTTTTTATACTTATTTCCGTATATTAAGCAACTTTATAATATCATACGCAGCGGTAAAGAATCCATCTTTCATGTAATGCAGTATTTACCACAACAAGCACTCTAAAGTAAAAAACATATTATTATTGATTTCCGAGTCCGTATATGTAACCAGAAATTAAAAACACACTTTTTTGTAAATTTTACATAAAACATATGCCTAACCCGTTTCGCAGAAAAATCACAAAAATGTGAATTTTTAAATACCCCTAAAGAAAGCGAGTTCACATATATGTGATTTGACCGTCAAAACAAATGTTAATTTATTACAAAAAATAATGAAAAAAACTTGTAAATAACTATGAATTTAGACGAACAATCTAACTGATATACATTAAAAAGACTGTTCTATATTTATCAATAGGGTTTTGTAGACTAAATTCATTTTTTTTTTTGATTTAGCCTCCTTGTTTGGATGGGTTTGTAAGGAAATTACATATTTGTGATAGAAGCCGAAAGGTTATAAAATCATTTGTTTATTACTATTTTTATTATTATATAATGCTATTATCAGTTTATATTTATTATTAATCAAAAAATCTTGATCAGTATACTCTGCATAAAAAAACACATAAAAATGTAAGTCTTAAAAAGCCCCGTCTCATAGTAAAAAAATTAATTTTTATCTATACAAATGTAGAATTAAGTTAAATGCTCCTATTCCGTTACATTTTTTTTTCTTTCATCTACAAAAAGTGTTAGTTTAGGTGTTATTACTTTTTAAACTATCGCTTTGTACTTTTAATTAGTAGAAAAATGATGCCTGTAACTTATTATAAGTAGAAGACATAGAAATGCATATATTTGCTGTTGGTCAACTGTATTAGAATTTATAAAGCTATTTTTCACAATAAATAGCAAATATATCTAAACTTTGTGTAAGGTATATTATATACACTATTTATACCATTTCCAAGTCAAAACGACCATTTTCCAAACTAACAAAATCTTGTCCAAAGCAAAAACCCCTTTTTCCAAATTAAAAAAAATCTATTACAAATCGAAAGAAACGATATTCAAACCAAAAAAATCTTTTTCCAAAACAAAAAAACCATTTTCCATTGTATTAAAATCTTCGAAAAAATCAGTAATTATTTTGCTTTTTTTTTATTGGCTTTTGTTTAATTGGAAAAAAAAAATTGTGTTTCAGAGCAAGTATTTCATGTTTTGGCAAAATATTTTTTTTGATTTAGAAAAAAGTTTTTTAAATTGGAAAAAGGGGTTTTTGATTTGGATTTGATCTTTAGTTGCTTTGGAACAGTTTTTTTTGCTTTGGAACAGTTTTTTTTTTTTGGTTTGAAACAGTTTTTTTTTGGTATGAAAAAAGTTGTTTTTGACTTGTAAATGGTATATTGGTGTTTTAATGCAGCGAAATTCCTTTAAAAAAATGTAAACTTTCTATTTATACCGCTGTCGTGGTTTTTTTGGCAATCGGAATTAAAAGCATTCAAGCATTTGAAGATTAGTTTTTTTTGGTATTTTCTGTTATACATAACTTTTTTTAGAGAATACTGTTAGAAGTCCGCGTGTTCCCTACGGGCAGTGCGCCTTCAAGTAAAAAATACCATTTTAAAAAGTAGAATGCATTTTTGTTTATTTTATAAATATGCTAAGCATATCTTATCTGAAACACAAAACTTTTTTTTTTTTTTAATTATTGTTAACGGTTCGCGGGGACCTCGCCAGAGGCGAGTTTTCCGCGAACTGGATATAGGGGGTGAAAATAAATAAAAAGGAAAACTCGCCAAAAGAGGGAAAAAAAATAAACGTCAAACAACATGAATTTTCAAGATTTTTCGATTTACAACCATTTTTAAAAAATTATAAATAAATGAAAAAAACATTAAAAACAATGACATTTGAAATAATAAACGGACAAAGAAATTCAAAATTATTAGTTTATGTGAATCATATATATAATAAAGGCAGTCAAAAAAATGAAGAAAAACAAAGATGGCGGTGCAGAACAAGAAACTGCAAAGGATACGTGATAATCTACAAAGAATCAGTCTTTGAAAGTGGGCCCCATAATCATGAAGCAGATAAAGGGGAAATAGAAGGCCTAAAATTTAAAAACTTAATTAAAGAAAAATCAAAAGAAACTTCTGAAAAAGCAAGAAAAATAATAACAAGCGAACTAGTAAACATACCAACTAGCGCATACTCAAAATTACCAGAAATGGATAGTATGGTAAAAAATATCAAAAATGCTAGGTATAAAGAAAAGGGGTATAACCCAAATTGTATAAATGATATACCTGATACATTAAAACTTGATTCTGAAGGGAACCCATTTTTAAGATTTGATTCAGGCGCAGATGACGAAAAAAGATATATTATTTTTTTTCAGATATAAAAATTGAAGCGCTTGAAAAAACTACTATATTATTGATAGATGGGACATTTAATATTGCGCCTGCTCCATTTAAACAAATGATTTCAATACATGGATTTATACTGGGTCGCACTTACCCATTAATATATATTTTAACAAAAGAACAAGATTCTAAAGGATATGAAAAAATTTTTAAAAAGTGCGCAGAATTAGTATACATAGACCCACTTGACATAATTACAGATTTTGAAAAGGCGTTTATTGTCAGTTTAAAATCAGTATTTCCATATGCTAATAAAATGGGCTGTTACTTTCATTTTTCTCAATCACTTTGGCGAAAAATACAGGAATTGCAACTTTCGGGAAAATATAAAGAAAATAAAGAAAGGAGATTCCTATTTAGAAAAATCTTGTTTTTAGCATTTATACCACCAAAACATGTTTTTGAGGCATTTCATGAATTGAAAATTGAATTTCTTAAAATAAAAGAAGACGGATATGAACAATTTATCAAATACTTTCAGGATACATATATTGGAAATAATATTAATGACGAAAATTATTCAAATACATTTTTATACAATATATATTTCTGGAATCTGTATAACCGGGTTATTTACAATTTGCCTAGAACAACTAATAGTGTAGAGGCATGGCATCACACGATCAACTCAAACACCAACCATCCGCATCCCAATATTGGATCCTTTATTGAAATATTACGAGGTGAAGAAAACATGCATAAATATCATATTTTAAGAGCAAAAAGTGGAATTTTTACTTTGCCTAGAAGAAATTGGGAACGCGAAGCATTTTTAGGAGTTATTGTGCAAAACTACAATAACATGACAAGAGAAAACTATTATAAGGCAATTGACAATCACGTATTTTTTACATTTGATTAATAAAATTTGATTTCTATTTTCCCTCGCTTGGCGAGTTTTCCTTTTTATTTATTTTCACCCCCTATATCCAGTTCGCGGAAAACTCGCCTCTGGCGAGTTTTACGACAGCCACATCCCAGTTGGGATGTCAAATTGAGATAGAAGACAAATTGAGTGGGAAGCTATTTAAAATACCTTCAGCAACGAGAAACATGGCAGTAGATGGGCATAAGCCTAAGCCGCATTAAAGTCAATCATTTTATACCATTTTAAACAATAAATAAGGGTTTTTTTATAATAGAATTAAATGGATTAAAAATACAGTAAAGAAAAAATTTAGCGGAAATAAAATATTGAATCCTGGCAGAATATAAAAAACAATGTGTCTTGTGAGGTAGAAATGACGAATATATGCGTCATGAAAAAGTTCAAAAGTAAACACCAAATAATTAAAGTCATATTAAATATCGCAAAAATTAAATATATTCTAATTATATCCAAAAAATCTATTTGGTATAAACCAAATATCACCCCCTCCCAATTTTTTCCTCCAAAAATAAGGGACAGGTAAGGTCAAAAAACGATAAATCTTGCCGAAAACAATCAAAAAAACACAAACGGCTTTAACCATGCCGAAACCAAAAAGTTTTTGTCCTTTTTTTGACAAAAGGGTTTTTCTTTTTGCGTGTAATTTAACTTTTATCCGTTAATGCACGCAGAGTACAAAAATATACCAAAAATGTGATTTTCAGTCGATATTAATGCTTTTATAATTTTTTTTTGGCATAATTTTAGGGGCAACAATTTGGTTATAGCGGCTATTTTTTACTTCTGTCTCGAGCTCTTGTGGTTGTTTTTCTTACATTTCATTTTTTTTTCTTTTAAAAAAATTGTAAAAATCAGGTATATACACTAAAAAATTTTTTTTAATAGTTTTTCGTTCATAACTAATATACTATTCATTATTCCGCCAGGAGTTAGTAATTCGTTTTATTATGGTTGAGATTTTTTGCATTTTATTTTCATCTTGTTTTGCACAAAACCATATGCTCAAAAGTGTGTAAGTAGTAAACTTCCTTACAAAATTTGCCCATCGGGATGTTTATTAATAAAAAAATCCATTTTAATTTTGTATATTTGCTTATTATTGATGCATTCTTAACTTGAATTCTTTCCAGTCAGCTTTGCCACTTTGAACAATTTATCATCAAATTTTTGCGCTTTTAAAGTCAAAAATGCATTTGTCTGCTTTGTGTATTTGCGAAATTTTCTATCGCTTCAGAGAATTTTTTAAAGTTTAAAATTATAAGGTTTTTATTGCAATCTTTAAAAACGTAAATATGTTTTACTTATTTATAATTTTTACTATAGCACATGATAACTAAACTCAAAGCCTTTGTTAAGGTTCTTCAACAAAAATAGTTTAAAAACACAAATAAAAAACACAAAGTTAACTAAGATAGAAAAATTGCATTTATAAACAATCAATACTACTTTAATAGATACATCATTTGTGTTTAAAATCTAAATATATTATTATTAACGCGTATTGTGATCAGTGGCGTAATTAAGGAGAGACTCGTGGCCCCTCAAGTTTAAATTTTTTATAAGAAATGTTTTTTTTTCATACAGTGTATGTAGAGGGTTTACTATTTTTTTATGGCCAGACCGTTTAATAGTTTTAGACATCATAACTAGAGCTAGAAAACTTTTATTTTATGCTATAATTAAAATTTTGTTAGTTAAAAGTTTATACCAATAAAAAATATTTTTATCAGTAAGATGGTATTTTTACTATAAATTTTAAAAGTGAAATTTATTTTTTACTATAAAGTTCAATATTACTTTTTATTTTTATTCTACGCAAAAAAAAAAGAACTTTATTCAAAATTTATGTTTTTTTTTTAAATGATTTTTTTGTAATATGCATGTATTTTTCTACATATATAATTTTAAATTATTTGTACACTCTAATAAAATATAGGCGGTCTAATAAATTTGCTACAGATGTATATTATATTTTTGTGTAAAATCTGTGCAAAAATATTATAAAAAAATACATTAGTAAACCATTCTTAATAATACAATAATGCTGATTCTAAATATTGACATATATATGTGAAATTTTAAAATATATCGCAGTTGTTATAGTTTTAACAAAAGTAATATTCATATGCTAGTTGGAATTTTTCTACAGCTTAATTATTGTATAGATATATTGAAAAGTCTAGACAATAAATTAAAACAATAAAAAATAGTAATATGGCATTTTCTGGTCTTGATAATTAAATGTCTGCGGTATACCTATAATGCAAGATAATACCTATAAAAGCTGCACATAGGGGTGCAAATTAATAATTTGTATTCGATAAAAAGCGGGTATTCGATTTTTTTTCTTTAAAATTCATAAACCTTTGCAACTATAAATTTTTCGAAACACATAAATGTGGCGTGTGTTTTGTCTAAATTTTTGTGTTTTACTGCTTTTTTCTCGGGATCAATATGGTGCTTTATTTTAGACTTTTTTTAGTACAAAGAAAAATTTAGGAAAAAAAAGAAGTATTGCAATCAAAATCATAATATAAAAATGTAAACGAAAATGGTATATTTCTATAAATAAAATCTAACCTGACGTATTGAACATCAAATTTTACAAAATTTGCACAAAAAGACTAAAAGTGCGTATAAAAACTGAAAGAACAATTTTAAAACCCGATAATGGGCCCTTTGCTGCTAATAAAATGTTGTTTTACATATAAACTATAAATTTTTCTCTTTAATAAACATACCTCTTCATATAATTAAATTATTTCTGCTGCCGCTAAGACTTAATCAAAGATCAACGAATGTTATAGGATAAAGTATGCAGGCTTATTATTTTGCATTCAAAAAGCATTTAACAATCGATTACTTAAACCAAATATATGTTTTTTACAAGTTTTTTTAGCATTCCATAGCTAGTTTTAATAAGAAAATGCAATATTCAGGTTAAAATAAAAAAAATATTTAATTTATAATTAAAAAAATAGACAACAAAAAATATTTAGTTGTCGTATTATTTTTTTATAATGTATTTGGCATTCATGTTTTTAGAAAAAATGTATCTTTTTGCCCCCCTTAGCTGCATATGATATTGTGCCCACATTTTTTTGTTTTTTATATATATTATAATATTTAAGCGTATAAAAACGTATTGCAATGCCCTATAAAATTTTCGAAGTGTTAAATATATATAAAGTACTTTTACAGTGTCCTAAATACAGTGAAATCCCTTATTTCGGGAACGTTACCATTTTACGGGATTTTTTAAATTACGCAAGAAAATAGAAAATACAAACTGATATTAAATATGCATGG